>JAPMLY010000622.1:125000-189079 GCA_026401115.1 Tetraselmis chui
CTAATAGCGATCTTCTCGGTTGGTTGGTGCTGCCGTGGGAAGTACGCCGTCGTCCCGTACGCCGCCGCAGATCGTCAAGAAAGTGCCTGAGTCGTTTCGGATCGAAGTAGCCGGCATTAATGCGTACAGAGATTAACAGTGGAGACACACATTAAACACACGCACCACACCCCATAATACACGCAGACAGTCATACATCAACACACACTCACACAGACAATCACACTCTCTCTCTCACACACTCTCCCTCTCTCTCTCTCTCACTCTCTCTCTCTCTCTCTCTCTCTCTCTCTCTCTCTCTCTCTCTCTCTCTCACACACACACACACACACACTCTCTCTCTCACACAGATAGACAGACAGATTCACATACTCACAGAAACACACACTCCCCCCCCCCACACACACACACACACGCATACACACACACATTCAGAGACATGGACACACACACACACACAAGGACAAACGCACACTCACACAAAAAAAGTCACTTACACGCTCACAAACACATTCATTCACAGGCAACTTCAGAGACAAGGACACAAGAACACACATTCACGCGCGCACACGCACATTCACTCACACACACACACACACACACACACTCATTCACGCACCCACACAATCATAAATAAGCACACACACACTCACACTCTCTCACCCACACACACACACATTTACGCACACGCACATCAAGAGACAATGGCACAAAACACAAACACTCACACTCACACACAGTCACTCACACAAAACACACACACACACACATTCACGCACCCACAAAAACATAAATAAGCACACACACACACACACACACTCTCACACTCTCTCACCCACACACACACACACATTCACTCACACGCACATTAAGGGACAATGGCACAAAACACAAACACTCACACTCACGCACAGTCACTCACACAAAACACACACACACACACACATTCACTCACAGGAAAATTCAGAGACAAGGACACAAAAACACACACATACGCGCGCGCGCACGCGCATTCACTCGCACACACACACACACACACTCATTTACTCTCTCTCTCTCTCACACACACACACACACACACATTCACTCGCACGCAGATTCAGAGACAATGGCATACACACACACTCACACACACGCGCGCGCGCACACACACACACACACACACACACACACACACTCACACACTTTCACTCACACACACACAAAATACACGCTCACACACAATCGCGCTCACTTACTCGCGCACACTAACATTCACACACACAGTAAAAAACAAAGACACACGCAAGCGCATTCACACACACACAATCATACACATGCATGCATACATGCATTCCCTCGCACACACAATCACATACACACAAACATACACATGCACATACACACATTCACTCGCACACACACACACACACACACACAAACGCACACACATGTAGTCATTCTCGTTTATTCATTCGTTAGTATACAAAGAACTTATACATATTCAAGTATACACACCCGGTCGAAATTTTGCATTCCATAATCGACCCAAAAAGGTATGGCACGCTCTCTCATGTCGGAAATTACGCACACACAACCATTGATATACATGCAATAGTAAAGCACGCCAAGCCACTTCCACCTCCACTGCTTAAACCCCTTACGCCGCTACGCCTTTTCCTTATCAATAACTTGCGTCTTTGTATATTTCCTGTGCTTGCTACATGGATTGATGATTCATTTTGCTGCGCCCTGAGGGGACATGCTCCTATCTCATAGCCCCCAAAGCAACGTGCGGTCAATGCTCACGCATTCAATGAGTTCTATTCTGAAAATGCGAGTATTTATTTGTTTACATGTACATATCATTATGGGCAACCTTCATTATATTGTATATGTATGTCTGCGTTTTTGTGTGTGTGTGTGTTTGTGCGTGTGTGTGAGAGGGAGGGAGGGAGGGGGAAGAGGATGGCAGAGCTTGAGACCGAGCTCCATGAGTCCATATGGATTTGGTCCAGAACTTATGAGTCTCAACCAATCTCTCACGATTCAGGCGTGTGAGAAGCGATTTCGCTCCTCTGCAAGATATGGAGAATTTGTGTATGTTTGTTGTTGACGAGGCTTGTGGAGAATGCGAGTTGGTTTGTTGCCGGAGCCCTCATCAATTTTCTCTAATTCGAACAGCGGTAATGTTTACATGTTTTGAATAACTTTTTTCTGCCGCCCTAGATATTTGTATTCCACTCATCGACACACGCATCCCTTTTATGACGCGGGCAGTTGCTTCGTCCTTGTTTCGGTTTGGTGCTCCCGAACGGTCGACCTGCATGAGGGAGATCCTTACCACCCTCACCTCATCTATTTCCTTTGGGGAGCACTATTGAAACTACTCCCCTTCCCCTTGGGTCAGTGGCGGTGTTGACTCGACGAACGGCTACAGTTGTTGCGTTCAACTAATCTATCTGAGTTAAGCATACTGAGCCGTACTACTTTCCCTTTCTATATGGTAAAAACCGGGTAGCTACTAAACCTATCGCGCTCCTCATAGCTTGGCTTGACCATAGGACAGGAGCTTCGAGGGAGTGCGTCATGGGCTCCGACAATATCGAAGCCAAGGTATTATTTTTCGCACGAAGTCGCGAGATAGCCGGATGTCCGGAGGTGACGGCGGAGTTGCCAGCCGGCTCGACCATCGCGGCGCTGCGTGCTTGGCTGTTGGAGCGGTACCCGGAGTTGGCATCAATCCAAGAGAGCACCGTATTTGCACTAAATCACGAGTACTTGGAGCAAGGAAGCGACGTGGGGTTGAGCGACGGGGACGAGGTCGCGCTAATCCCACCCATCAGTGGAGGGTGACGCAATAATCTCGGTGAATATTCGATGGTCGACCCAGGAATTATGTATGCGAGGTTACTATTATCGTCCCGGGCCCCGAGGTTGTTAACTCCATCCTCGATCGGAGAGGATAACCCCACATTCCGAGAGAAGCGAGCGGAGATATGCGACCTTTAGATGGCTCTTCGGCACCCCCGGCCTAGCCTCGTGTGCTACAACCCATATGGGTTTTAGCGGGAGGGCTTTATTTAGACATTAGATAAGTGGTCTATGTTGTTAAAGAATGTTGTTTTCTGTATTTTGCTCTCCGGCTTGCATCTCGCTCTGGGAATTAAAGCATTATTGTGGCCATGTGCCAGAGTATCGAGGAATCTGAATGTGCGCTTATCACCACAATATTCTTACAAGGGGGCTTTGGCTCCCTTTTTCGCTTCACATGTGTCAAGTTTCAAGGTGCCATCCGATTGCTATACGATGGCAACCCACTGGGTGCTTGGCTTGATTGCGGAGCGCGCCTGTCATGTCGGAGCGCGCCTGTCATGCGGAGCGCGCTTGTCATGTCATGTCGAAAGTGCCCTTGGTGCAATGAGGCTCCTTCAGAGTCTCGTGGATCTGGATCTTCGTCGACGGTATCGGGCACCACTATGTCGGGTGAGCGCAAAAAAATTGATAAGCTCATAGACCACATCCCCCGGTGCCCGTGCTCTTGGTATATCATTCAACTCCACGACCGGGTTGTCCACTTGCTTGAAGAGTTCATGCTTGATGCGGGGGCTACTAAGGGGCGGGACTTGCGGTTGGAGATCCGCCGTATTCGGTCGGGAGCTTCTCGAGATCGCCCTGGGGATGTGGTTTGGTTAGGCTTCGTGGCTCCACACCGTCATCTTGTTGTTGATGTGACGGTTACAATTGCTCGCACGAACACCAATGTTCCTCGTATAGGTGCTCGTCTTCCACTCCCTAGCAGCCTTGCAATGGGAGTTCAACATGGCAAACTTGATGCAGACCTCCGCACTTCTGCTTTGCTTGGCACGTCTTCGGTTCAATCGATCCATGACTACTATCCCTTCGCCATGGAGGATGGGGGCCGGTTGGCGCCGATGGCGGCTAGGTTGGTTGATCGCTTGGCTATTATGGTGGTTGTTCGTCGCTTCCCTTGCATTGGTGCTGGTTACTCTCGCTCCTTGCGCTCTGACAGTTATGTCCTATGCATCATTTCGTTCGTCGATACACTTCTGTTCCTCTTCGGCGTTTTTGAGGGATGTGTCACGTGAATTCATGCACCATCTCTCTGCTGCTCTTCATGGCACTATGGGTTCATGTCTCCGCGACGCTTTTCAAGAGGGCGGTGCCGACGTTGTGGCATGCCTTCCTGTTCCTCGGGCTTAGGTTTTTTCCTCTTTTCTTCTTTTGGCTTGATGGCCTCCACTGCTTTGTCTTGTATGAAGTTTTTTTTGAGTTTAATAGATCTTCTCGAAAAGACTTTAAGTTTGGATATAACGTCTCGCGGGTACAATGATTCCGTAATTGTACAACAATTGGCGAATCGAGGGAGAACTTACAAAACTTATAGCCGATGTCAGAGAGAGAGAGAGAGAGAGAGAGAGAGAGAGAGAGAGAGAGAGAGAGAGAGAGAGAGAGAGAGAGAGAGCGAGAGAGAGAGAGAGAGAGAGAGAGAGAGAGAGAGAGAGAGAGAGAGAGAGAGAGAGAAAGTTACTTATTACCAAAATCATAGCCGATGCCAGTAGTTACTTACAAAATATGATGTCGCTGCCTCCGAGTGTTGACGCATGCATGGTCTCGGATCGCGCGATTCCTCTCAACGTATGGTACCGGCACGAGTGCTTACCTAAGTTTCATGGTGCTGAATCGAGTGAGAACCTGTGTTTTTGGGTTCCGGGCCCACGAAACCAAGGGCAAACCCAAGACTTCCCGGGTACTCACTGCTGCTTAATACTCGGATCCAGTCCATGCACGCGCAAGTCCCGTTCGGGCTACTTGTTTACGCTCGGTCGCGGCCTTGTCAACTACAAGACCGGTCGTGGCCAAGACCAACTACAAGTCCAGGTGGGCCGACTTGTGGGCGAAGTCCTACGTCGCCCAGCTAACCTGAGAGGCAGAATATTGCTGTGCGGCGGACCCCACCAAGAAGGGACTCCCGATCCGCCAACTTATGGGGAAGGTCTTCAACGAACTCGTCACTGGAACAACCACCATATTGGAGGACAACCAAAGCGCATTTACATACTCCTAGAACGCCTTGGTCAACGAGAAGACCAAACACATCGGTCTAAAGTGGCACTTTCTGAATGACCACGTGGAACATGGGACAATCAAGTTGAGGTACCTCCCCACTTATTAAATGGTGGCCGACATACTCACCAAACCACTGCGATGTCCCGCACTCACAATATATCGAAGTGCAATCATAAGAAGAGCAGACCCAATGCAACGCTTCATCCCGTAGCTACCTTCACGGGGGTGTTGTAAGTAATACTCACTAGATACACAACAATGAAATTGAAATTGAAATTGCTTACAACATGTACCGGGCAAAAGCCGGCTGTTGTCTCCGGGCCCTCTTAACTATGCCATGCAGGTAACTTATAAGTAAGGGCTAGACCGTCAAGTGATGGTCATTTTGAGGTATATGCGTTCATTGTTTATTTAATGAAGACATTATAAAATCAATGCCATGCATAGTTGTGATAACCGTTGTGATTGCCAATTTAATGCAAACATTTTGATATTTTTGATATGCGCAATTGTGGCTAGTGCAATATGACATGATGTTGTATTATTAGGGAATTAATACAACAAAGCTTCGCGACCACATGCCGAACCATCCGCCGGTGTTGAAGCACCCGGTTTTCCAAACGGATGAGTATATTGACTGTTCAACACGGCAAAAATAGTACTTGGATACACATGCCGCAATTGTTGTTCCAACATATGTCATCCAAGCAGATGTTGCAAGAATACTTCGCGAAGTCTCGGATGATTCTTCCCTTACAAAAGAGGCGCGTGAGGTGCGTTAATCTGAATTTCTGAATTAGCTCTAGCAGCCCTAGCAGCCTACTAGGCTTCGCATCTTGTTGTGCCTCACTTCTTGTTATATTGGTTAAATATTGGGGCTTAACGGTTAGTTAACGTACCATGTTGAGTCCGCCAAACGCAACGCGCGGAGACAAAGCGTCTCAATTGCAGTAGTATAAATCGTCCGCGGCGGACGCCCACCTGCTTTACCTCTAAAGCAGGCGCTACTTGACTTTCTGTTCGCTTCTTCGCTGGCGGTGGATTCCTCATCTTTGTAATAAAACCATTTTATTTGCCCTACTGTACGTTGATGAATTGTTTTATCGGCTATGTAAGTACTAGGTACCCGTACCCTCCCTGTCCATGTGGTCCGTATCTGGGCAGAAACCTATTTAAGCCCAGTGCAATAGAGGGAGGTGACAAAACCATTTAACAATTCCATTGTTCACTTACAACATATACTGCTTAAGTAGAGCAGCGAGACATCCTTCACTAACATCCTTCGACAACAACATCTTGTCATCTTGCAACAACAGAACTAGACAGATTAGAACTGATTTGTGCTAGCGTTTAGCTGGAGGAGGCTAACCGCCACATGGGTGTTGTAAATAATACTCACTAGATACGCAACAATGAAATTGAAATTGCTTACAACATGTACCGGGCAAAAGCCGGCTGTTGTCTCCGGGCCCTCTTAACTATGCCATGCAGGTAACTTATAAGTAAGGGCTAGACCGTCAAGTGATGGTCATTTTGAGGTATATGCGTTCACTGTTTATTTAATGAAGACATTATAAAATCAACGCCATGCATAGTTGTGATAACCGTTGTGATTGCCAATTTAATGCAAACATTTTGATATTTTTGATATGCGCAATTGTGGCTAGTGCAATATGACATGATGTTGTATTATTAGGGAATTAATTTGCCAGGATGCAACAAAGCTTCGCAACCACATGCCCAACCATCCGGTGTGGAAGCACCCGGTTTTCTAAACGGATGAGTATATTGACTGTTCAACACGGCAAAAATAGTACTTGGATACACATGCCGCAATTGTTGTTCCAACATATGTCATCCAAGCAGATGTTGCAAGAATACTTCGCGAGGTCTCGGATGATTCTTCCCTTACAAAAGAGGCGCGTGAGGTGCGTTAACATTCAGCCCTAGCAGCCTACTAGGCTATTCATCTTGTTGTGCCTCACTTCTTGTTATATTGGTTAAATATTGGGGCTTAACGGTTAGTTAACGTACCATGTTGAGTCCACCAAACGCAACGCGCGGAGACAAAGCGTCTCAATTGCAGTAGTATAAATCGTCCGCGGCGGACGCCCACCTGCTTTACCAGTCGCTACTAAACTTTCTGTTCGCTTCTTCGCTGGCGGTGGATTCCTCATCTTTGTAATAAAACCATTTCATTTGCCCTACGGTACGTCGATGAATTGTTTTCATCGACTACCACGATCGGCTATGTAAGTACTAGGTACCCGTACCTTCCACCGCCGTTCACGGACTGCATCACTCGGGCCGACCTGTTCGCGAGAAGGCCGTCATCCGGTCGACAGCCGTTAAGAGCTACTCACAGCTGTACCCGAAGCCTGATACCACCACACCCGCCAGTCTGGCCTCGCATCCTCCGGCCGGTCTGACCCCCTTCCCGCGGCCGAGTGTATTAGTTACATACTCACATTCAAGACGGCGCTGTGTGGCGGGCGACAGTGGTGCGAAGGACGTGTACGACTCCACCGTTTGAGATCGAGGGGGTGGGTGTGGGGAGGGGGCAGTGAAGGACACAGAAGGGAGCAAGTCGACAAGTGGAGTCGTCGGAGCTGCAGTCTACACCGGAGCCGTTCTGGCCGAACAACGAGCAAGTCCGTCATTATGGGCAACCGAATATCGGTAAACAGCACACAACAGGCGCTGACGACCGGTATCACCACTGGCAATGTGGAGGCCGTTCGTGACGTGAGTCGCCGGAGTTCGGCCCTTCACCTGTACTGCTCTCTGTCGCGCTTGGTACCAAATTTAAAACTATGTTATGTACTAAATTATTTTACGGCGGTGTTGTCCACGTGAGAGAAACGCCGCGAGGCTTGCTACCATCGACGACAGCCGGCAGTTACCCTGTGCACCTCTCACTCGCCCCTCTCTTTAACGGCTAGTTTGATTTTCCATCCTGGGTACCTACGTGACCGTTCCAGAGGCAGCGTGCGGCTAGGTCCGTGTGTTTACCGTCCGTCGGCTCGACTCCCGTGTACACACTACACAGCCCAACGGGGCGAACACCCCTCGCTCAATTGGGTCCGACATCTCGCTATTCTCAATAACCCTCTATTAGATCGCCCTGTCGATGGGGCTGTGCTCTTTTGCCTGAAATTACGCCCCCCCTTCACATGTTTGACCATACTTACGCACGTGCGGAGTCCCCGTGGTGAATACTGTAGGCCAACAGCAACGCGTTTCGAGCGAGAAAGCGATTTGTCGTTATTGTCGCAATGGTGGCCCCGCCCCGTTGAGCGGCCACAGAGCGGTTGGGTTTTGACTCGCTTCTAAATGTCTGATGCGCGCACTTGATTTGCACGCAGTTGCTTGCACTGAAGCCGGAACTGGTGCGGATACACGTGAAGAGTCGAGAAGGAAAGCATACCCCACTGGAGCTAGCCGCAGGTATGGCGAAGGTCGTCGTCACATCGTCCGTAGTTTTCGTTTTCACAGTACTTTGCATAGTAAACCCACTTCCCACGGCTTGTTCGTTTCGAGCCGAGACGGGCCTCCCAGCGAAAGAGAGGGGGGTCGCTGAATTGTCCTGGCATTGCTTCAAATGCACAGCGCAAGGCAACATGCAGATCTTGACCCTCGTCTTCGATGCGGCGGAGAGGGTGTACGGGTCGTGGAAGATGGGGCAGGTCGTGAACGCGACGTCGGCTCAGGGCCTCACTCTGCTCATGTTAGCGTGCCAGAGCGGGTACCCACCCCCCCTCCCCCGTTCTCACTCACCCCTCACAATGTCAGCATCCAGACCTCCCTAAAGCTCACACCCTCTTCCCTCCCAACATCATCCTTATATCCTCCCGGCAATAATGGTATCCTCACAATTTAGCAATTTTGCCGATTTCATTTCACTCATCAATTATTCATTTACACAAACATGTAAATGCGGAGTGAATGCAAATGAGGCCCATTTCTTGCGGTTTCGCCACCATTCACCTGCTTCACTCATTCGAACATCCTGCATCACATTTTTTTTCCTTTTAGCTCGTCTCGCCTGTTCACTGTCCTACCTGACTTCTCCCCCTTTGCACACTTCTCCAACTGATGAGTGTGTCGGATGCAATGCAGATGCGCCCTTTGCACGCGCTTCGTCCTCAGCAAGGGAGCCACTGCCCGCTATGTTGACGCTGCCACGGGCCGCACCGCACTCCACCTCGCCGTCATCTCGAACAGCATTGGCTGCATTGAGGCGGTTTTGTCGTCCGAGGTGAGCTGCTCGGCGACGCAACCTGTCGTAATGTTTGATGTTAAATTGTCTATAGCTGACGTCGCCGTTCAAGAGGGGTGTCCTGATGTGTGTCTAGCTATGGGATGTATTGTGAAATGGATATTCGTCCAACTGTCAAATTTCGCCTAATTATCAGTGCGTGTGTACTGACAGCTTTCCCAGTGTAGCATCGTCCTACTGACGAAAACCTCCCTCTGCTGTTCAGCTCCCAACCAATGATTCAGAACATTGCACCAATAACTTTGACGTCCATTGCTAAGTAAACTTTACGAGATTGCGTCCTGTATGAGGAATTCAGGTCTTGGGCATGACACGATGTTTTATGTGTGTGTGTGTGTGTGTGTGTGTGTGTGCGCGCGCGCGCGTGTGAATTTATGTGTGTATGTATGTGTGCATTTCTGTGTGCGCGTTTGTATTTATTTTTACACATGTGCGTGTGCGTGTGTGTGTTTCTGTGTGTATGTATGCGTGTGTATCTATGTGTGTGTTTGTGTGTGTATCTATGTGTGTGTGTGTGTGTGTGTTTGGGGGGGGGGGGGTTCTGTGTGTGTGCTTCTTGTGTGTATCTGTGTGTGTGACTCCGAGTTGAAGCTATTTGTTGATTTCTGTGGTTAAGAAAGAAGTGAAGAGGTGCTGGACCTCCTGACGCTGTGCCGCTGGTGGTGCAGGGTGTGGCATGGAACGACACCGAGATGTTGGACTTCTGGGGGCGGTGCAAGTTTCCCGACATGCGCACAATGCACGGTATGACCGCACTGCACCTGGCTGCCTGCCACGGCGACGAGGCGGTGGTGTCTGCGCTGCTGCGGGGCGGTGCCAAGTTGGATGCTGCAATCGCAGACCACCACGCCTCCATCCCCTGGTGCAGCCGCGGCTCCACCGCGCTCCACCTCGCAGCCTCCTTTGGCCACGAGGCCGTCTGCCGTACGCTCATCTCTGCGCAGGCTTTCCACCCTGACCTTGACCTCCTGCGCCTAAGAAATCGACAGGTACGCGTGGGACTGTTCTAGTTGTGTGTATCTGTGACTGCATGGTTGGTGGTACGTGCTTGTGAGAGAGATATCGTGTGTGTGTGTGTGTGTGTGTGAAAGAGAGTGTTGGAGTGACATACAGAGGGTGAGGGGAAAGAAGTGAGAATATTATGGTTATGACGTAAGACTGTTAGTAAGATAATGAAGAAAAAATGTGATTCCAAGGGGCGGGGGTTCTGTTCTTCATTGCGATACGATGGGGACGGTATCTGTTGTGATCCTTCCCGAGTGAGTTTGGTAACGTGGAAGGGTTAATGCGAGCAATGTGCCGAAAATATACTGCGTCATATACCTCGTTTGTGTGTGTGTGTGTGTGTGTGTGTGTGTGTTCTACAAAGAGAGAATGAGAAAGAGTGTGTGAGTGTGTTGAAGTTAATGTTTTGATGTATATTATCGTTTTCACATGTGTGCGTGCGCGCGCGTGTGTTTGTGTTCTTGCGTGTGTGTTATTACGGGAGATGGAAACAGAAGGTGTTACAATGGCGATTGGGTGTCTCACTGTTTGGGTGTTGCTGTCACAGGGCCTTCGCGCTGCGCAGTGTGCGCAACTGAGTCAGCAGCCTCGCATCGCGCTGATGTTGTCGGCTCAGACGACGAGCAACGCGAACCGCATGCAACCGGAGCAATTTTCGCGCATGGTGGTGCAGGTGGATGACCAGCCCGACGCCGCAGCGCGTGGCGTCGCGTTTCGGGTCAAAATTCTGCTCAAGCTCAAAGAAATGCGAAAGAAACAGATGGCGGACGGTGAGTCGGGTCCCCCTCATTGATTTGTGGAAGGTTTTGGCGCACGACCCGTACCACCTTTTATTTATCCGCTAATCGCTAATAATCTTCATTTAATTTTAATAATTGGGTACGGGTACTTGCGCCACTTGGATATCTTAATAACACTTTTTATAAGCTCTGGCCTGAAAATCTATAAATAAATAAGGAGCTCTCAGATCTCTGATCGAAGATGAGTTTGAGGTTTGTTCTCAACTTTTACCCTCAATCGTGCTTGCAAAACGCGGCATGTAGAGGGCGTACCTGCCAGTTCCATATCCCGGGTAGTCGGTCCGGTCAAGCCCAGACCCCCAGATTTCGCAACCTTGGTGGACCAGTGAAAAACGGATTCTTCATCTGCCAACATTACCGGACACATCGCACCTCGCTCGAAAGCTCCCGGCGAGTCCTGTTCAAATCCGGCGAGTTTGCGCGCAGCGCTTAAGACTTTTTTAGCCGTCGCGAGCGACTGATATACAGTGTAATGTACTGCTGTGCTTCACGCGCCGCACTGAATAGATTGCATATGCCGCTTGCTGTCTTTAATAAGGCTCTTGAGTTGGAATGTCCGTGTTTCGTTATCATATTATTCGGTTTTGTTTATATTGCCTTCCTGTTCCTCGGGCTTAGGTTTTTTCTCTTTTCTTCTTTTTGCTTGGTGGCCTCGACTGCTTTTTCTTGTAATTTTTTTTTGTTTATAGTGCGTTTGTTTCACTCATTTTCTTGTACTAATAAATAATCCTTACGTCGTTATATTGTGTGTGACTAACGGTACGTACATAATTATGTATTCCCCGTATATCTGTGTCGCCAAATAGGGTGAGACAAATCACCCCTATTGGAAACCCTATGTGAATGCCTTCATGAACTGGTGACGCGCGCGACTGGTAGAATCAACTGTCGAACTGGTGCGTGAGCGGGGCGGTAGTATCAACTGTTTCATGAATACTAGATAATCATAATCCCTAGCGCTGTGTCAATGTGAAACAAGTTTCTTACATGAAAGAGAAGTGGAAACCACCAAGCAAAAAAGGAAAAAAATTCCCATAGGCCTAAGCCCGAGGAACATGAAGGCATACCACAGCAACAGAACTGCCCTCCTGCAGAGCGTCGCGGAGATAGGAAGTCAAAGTACCATGAATAGCAGCAGAAAGACGTTGCATGAATTATCGTCGCACATCCCCCAAAAACCGTCGAAAGGGAACATAATTAGATCGACGAACGAAATGCTGCATGCGGACGTAACTAATGAACGAGAGTCCACTGCGCCCATGCCATGGAAGCGACGAACAGCCACCAAAATTGCCAAGCGCTATGTAAATGATTTACGGGTTGGTGGAACCACTCAAACCATACGGGTATAGACAGGAGCTTGGAAGATTTTGTGTATGGTTCGGAATAGACCACCGGGAAAAATAAGCAGCTTTAAAAACGTAGGTACATCTAGGATATGGTGGATAATACTTAATACCCGTAGTAGGTACGTACCAGTAGTTATCCACTATCTATTTAAAACATTATTTGCGACTAAATTTACCCCTAACTAATAAGACAATGAGAAAAGCAGTGATAAGAGCCACCAAGCAAAGAAAAGGGGGGAAACCCGCATCATTTCAAGGGGGCTTCACAGAGTAAGATGATGGCCACCGTGAATTGGGAAATGAATGCTGACATATGATTATGCATTTTGTCGGCCAGGTGAGGTTACGGGTACTGGTTTCGTAGTCCGAAAGGGCCCAATGCAAACGCTGCCACACCGCCGTAGAATTGAAATTGTTTATCTTTTCTGAAACACATCTATTTTTTATAATTTTCGGACGCTTGTTTGTATGTATATATTACATCTCTATTGAAGGAAATCGAAGGGCCGAAACGGCCGCTTGGTATTGTTTGGGTGGAAATGTGATGATTTGATACATAGTTATGGCTTTGGGACGTATTTCGAAGAGGGATAAAACGATTTTTATCTGCGAAAACTGAAGCGCGCGTGCGCTCGACTTCTGTTAGCAGATTGTGCTGAGAAATTGGAGGGCGGCGATGGTGCGGCGGCGACGGGAGGCAATGTGGAGGCAGCCTCGACGCCGTCTTTTGACGAGAGACGTAGTAAGCGAGGGACGGACGAGGAGGAGGACTCGGACGGCGAGACGGACGCGACAGCGGTGCACCCTCTCAATGAAGAGAGTACCAACGGCGCAGCCCCGTCGTCTTATGCCACCGCTACCTCCATTCCCTTTTGGAATGCCCCCTTCGCCTTGTCGAACACCAATACCCGCGTGGACCTGGAGACCATCTGCTTCGCGATGGCTACAAGGGTGAGTATTGCACAACAGAGGCGCCACCTCATCACTGATTTGGGACTTGTCGTATCGCTGCTTCAGACTTTAATTGCATCGCGACGTTTTAGTGAATGGTGCTAATGAATCAACATCATTCACTAGAGCGAACGGAAAGCGCACGACGTTGGTATGTGAATGGCAGCTGGATGAGCTGGATTTTAGTCGTGGCGCATATCAACTCACCGACAATATAATTCGAGAGGATCTCCGTCCGTAATTCTGCTTCGAGAGATTAATTCAGCGCCGCCCCCATTCTCTTAATGATTATTAGGCATTTACGGCATAATTTATTTTCCTAGCAGTACCCGTACGCATCTTTGAGTACCAGCACTGACCGCACGGTTTTGTTTTTCCCAATCTTTCCGTCGTCTTTTTTTCCAACATGTATTCATGTATTGTTGGGTTCCTATCTCCGTGACGCTTTTCAGGAGGGCAGTGCCGATGCTGTGGCATGCCTTCCTGCTCTCGGGCTTTGGTCTTTTCTTCCTTTATTCTTTTTGCTTGGTGGCCTTTGCTCTGCTTTTTTCTTGTAAGATTATTTATTGATTAATGTATATCCATCCCAATGCGTATTGTGGGCAGGTTTTCTTAGGGTTTCGACTTTGGTTTTAGGAAGCCTGGAGAACAGCTGCGCCTATGTTTTTTGTTGATATGCAGTTGCGTTTGTGGCAGAGGAATATATCGGCATACATTCGCGATCCTATACAGTATTTGCTGAAATCCGTGCTTTGTTCGTGTCTGTGTCCGACTGTCTGTCTTTCTGTCCCGCATCTTTAGCCCGATTGGATTCGGTATATGACACATGCGACCTCTTGGTTTGGAAAATAGTCGCGACATCTGTGCAGGCACAGAATATCGTGAATTTCTTTGTTTTAAATAAAGGATGGAAATAAAGTAATTGTATATCGTTTTAAATTAAGGGTTGTCTACACAGAGTACTGCGCGAGTGAATAAGACTTAAAGTACTGTGGATACGTGCCTGGGGAGCAACAATATTATTGTAACGTTGTGCTTACAAAGATGTCACATACGGGTTCAGTAATAGTAGGGTATAGTAGGGTATAGTAGGGTAATGAAAATGAGTATCTATTAATCAGCCGAAACGCATGTTCAGGCAAAGGTTTGGGCTGCATGTGATTATTGTTATGTGTGATTATTACATATGTATGGATTACAAGAAGAACAACATTAACACGGACAGGGAAAAAGGGAGGGGAAGTAAAAGGGCAAGAGTGACAAGAGTTTATTATTGGTTCATGACAAAAAGTTCAATCATTTTCCTCGTAGGTACTTATTATTTTGATTCATGACGAAAAGGGGATTCCATTACCCGGGATCGCGTATGGATCGCGTGAAACGTCCCACCTGGACGGTAAAACATAATTTGCAAACTTACTGCGTATTAGAAGATAAAGCGAATGGGGCTGACGGGTTGCGCTGGGGGATGTATCGCGTGCAGGACGTGGGCATGTCGTCAATTTTATCGCGGTGTCTGGGATCCTCGCCCACGGACCCGTCGGACTTCCCAGAGGATTGGCAGTTGCAGATCGCGACCATGGCTCTCACTCGCGCTTCCATGATAGCAACCAGCTTTTCAAGTCTCTTTGTGAATTACACGACCCACTACTTGCAGACGAGCGACATCCTCCTTGCGGTCGGCGGAAAGATTATGAAGGCATCACTGTGGCCAGAAGGTACCCCTCTTTTTTGCTTCTGAACATGCGCGCACATATATTTTAACGACGCATTGCCTATAAAGTCATAGCTCTGCCTCAGAGTCATTGAATAAACCAGTCAAAGATTAGGAACCCTTTTGGTTCCCCTTCTGTTTCCCTGTCCAAGTGTCCCTAAGAGTTTTTGTAATTAATAATGTATGCCACATTCCAATATGTTCAGGTGTGAAATTGTAAGCAAAAATGACGCACACATAGCCGATGTGCGGTGTTTATCAAGTACGTTTCTCGGAGGCCTCAATTCCTGATTACCTTGGCATGATTGTGCCTACCAAATTAATTCGAAATGAAGAGAAAGAAGCTCGAACCGTTTACTGACCACAATAACGGGCAAGTGACATGAATTATCAGTATTGACGGTCTTTTGCGAATCGCGACGTTGGCTCGTTGCCTTCAACGTGCAGCTGACGACAGCCGGAAATCAGCGACGGGGACCGGAGAGGCAGGCCGAGGAAAGGAGCTTGACGACAGCTGCCGTAGCGTCGACGAGGATGACGAAGGGCAGTGCTCTATCTGTATGTGCGACGAGGCGATGGCGGACGTGCAGCTGAACCCCTGCCGACACCAGCTGTGCATGCAATGCATGTTTGAGATCGCCTACACCGCTATCACTGTCGACCTCACCTGCCCTTTCTGCCGCGAGCCCGTGGAGGACGTCGCGCTGTCGTCGAAGTCCTCGGATGCTGAGACAGCATTGGCGACAACGACGAAGGCCGTACCTGCCGAGAACGACAAAGCGCCCGCAAGCTTCCCGACCCTCCCCGAGCTCCCCTCCTTCCCTCCTCCCCTCGAGCTCTCTACGTCGCTGGCCTTGTTGCCCTCCGGCGTCTGAGCCACCCCGCTTCCGCCCTCTCCCGCGCGTGGCGTAATCGGGCAACCACCCTTTGGAGACCCTAAAACCTTTGTTCTAGTAACTACAGTACCCCCGTGGGTCGTCGACACCAGCCCTCAGCCCGGCCCTTGCGTCTGTGTTTTATTTTTTGCAGGGCGTCAACTGGGCGTGTTCACTGTTTGCGTCTGTTTACGGGTTTTATACCGGCGGCGTAAGTTATTGTGCGAGCGTTGGGTTTTCGGTGTGATGCGAGTGCGCGGCTGCACTTTCGCGGCTGAGTTGTCTGATATTCATGAGAGACTCTGTAATATTGATTTAACCTTCTGGGTCATCTCTGCTGCCCACCTCCCGCTCATGTATGCAACTCGTCAGGTTAATGCACCGCCTCGCCAGTCTGATTTTTTTTTGCAAGGAGAACGGCACAGCCTTTCTCAAAGTCTCGTCGGGTGCAATTGAGAGGAGTGTTTACGTAATGGCGAGGGAGCTAATTCGGAGAGTAGTGCTGCGAGTTGGTCAATTTATTGATGTGAAGCACCACGTCAGTTTCTGTCATAGTATCGCTAGCGCTTATATTATTCGTGCGCCATTTATAAGGAGGTTCAGTGTCGTGCGCTAAAATTTAATATCATGAAATACGTTGTCACAACACTCTACGATAGTCAGGGCACCATGTAAGGCGAGCGCCTCTGAGAATCCAGTGATGGCTGTGTTTGAGATTGCGGCAACATTTTGCCGCATTAACTTTCTGGACCGACTTAAGCGACGCGATATGTTTCTACCATTGCCATTTGCAACTAAATTTCATGTTCGTCCAAAGCAATTGCCTGATTTTGCATCCCCTAATGCGTTCACGTTATGCACATCACCTTTTACAAAGTGCACCGTCAATGCCGCAAATTAAACGCAAAGGAATATGCTACACTCGCCTTTTTATCGGAGCATTGTCGGGGAGTTGCCCCCTCGCAGTGCCTGTTGGCGCGTGCGCGGGATGCCTGTGACAGTACGTTACAGGACTAGTACAAGTACTCGCTACGATATTTATACAGTACTTTCCACGGATGTAGTGTACTAGCAGTTACACTTGCCATTGTGAAGCTCGAGGACACTGTCCGCAGTATTGTACGTATATGTACCTCCCGGTTTGTATGTACAGTTCGCACAGTGAGTTCTCCCAGCGTCAAGACGCTAGGCACGAGGCCAATTGGTAACGCAACCTGGCCTACGAAAGACTACGGATGTCGAGACGTCGACACCTGCCTAGGGAAGCGTGACGCTTGACGAGACCGAAGGCGAGCTTGATGTATGCCAGAGTAAATGCAATGCTGACGGGATTATCGTGGAGGCGGAGTAAAATCATGGCGAGCTTCGATTTATTGGCGACATAAATTGAGGCATGTTCGCTCGGTAAGATTAAGAAACCATTCGATATGTACGGGACGCCGGGGGCGGGTGTGGTCAAGTGTACGTCAAAGGACGGGTTGATTGGCATGCGTAGCGAGATATCATGGGCGTTGTGGTAATGAATACGTATTCGAAACGTATACACGGTGGGATAGAAGCCTAATTATGCCAACTTAGTAGTGGACGGTACCCACAATCCAAAATCCTTACCTATATCGCGTGCTCACTTTACCACATATCCATTTCTAAATGCGACACTCATCCTCCCTACAACATCATTTACCCTAAGCCTCTGCATCAAACATCGATGAATTCAAGGGCACATTGTGCATTTGCCGTATAAGCCGCATCAGCGTGTTCATGATGAATTAGTGTCCTATTTGATCGTTCCATCCATGAATCATTGCTCTATTTCATCAACGCGTCCACGAATCAGTGCCATGTTTCATCAATACGTTTATGAATTTGTGTCCTATATAATGGATGCATCACTGAACTATTTCCCTAATTAATAATTGCATCCATGCATTAGTGATATATTTGATCGATGTACAGCAAATTACTTATGCAATTCCGGGACATCGGTCGCATTTATGCATCCAAGTTAAAATTATGGAGTAGGATTACCGTAGAGGTATATAGCAATGCAGTCTTGCTAAACTATATTCACGGCCATCATCCGGTAATAATCCGAATCGCCATTTCAGTGAATTTCAATGTGTAAGGAAACAAATGTTGGTACATCAATGTATTCGTCTTGCATTACTCGCATCAATGTATCCATGAACTATTGTCCTACCAAATCGACGAGTCCGTGAATTAGCGCCCCATTTATTAATCAATGCGCCAACAAATTGGTGCCTTGTGTTAACGATGCATACACGAATTAGTGTCCTATCTAATCGATATATCCTCGAATCAGTGTCCTACTTGACCAGTGCGTCCACGAGGTAGGAGAAAAATAAAACGGATGATGCATCAAAGTTTGATGCATTGCAGTTCATGCTTGATTTTTAGTGGGTATCTAGACTCACCACGAAAAGGGCCGACGCAACCGCGGCGGCAGTACTGCTGATGGCATGGACGGACATTGGCACATCAACACCTTCAACAACGCCAAGCGAGAGGCTGCAGCGCAAGCTCGAGAACGTGAATAGTCAATGGCCACCTTGCGAGAGCGAGCCAGATCAACGATCGAGACTAGAAACGCGGAACAACTGACTTTGGCTAGGCGGGTCGAGGACTTAGAGACTGAGCTTGAGACTACTCGGCGAAAGATAGTGGCGTTGGAAATAGCGAACGACAGACTTCTAAAAATCAAGTTGCTATTCGTCACCGCAAGGACTGACCGACCGGCTTACGGCCGTGGTGAGTCTAGTAATGAGTCAAAGCGGAAGAATGCACTAAAATACGAACGGCGATCGAAAGTGGTGCCGTCCTCCGCCCGTTGGTGAAGTCGATAAAGGTGCCGGCTACAAAAGCCAACGGCGCGTTTCGGGGCTCGCAGAAGCGGGAGTTGAAACAAGATATTGTGGATTTCTTCGAGGCGTGCTACGACGGAGGTTACCGGGGGGGGAGGGGGTGCTGTCGTCCATCTCTTGAGCGGGTTCTTCGACGAGAAACCGGACGTGTCCGACCGCATATGCGACGAGCGTGGTGTCGGGGCGCAAGTGAAGGGCAAGATCGTCGCGTATATCCGCTATCGCTGATCGAAAGGTCTATGCTCGTTTCTGAAGTGGCTGTGCTAGCTGCCTTGGAGGAAGTACGGAACATTGAGGAAGGCCATCTCGGGGGTATGGAACTGTTGATATACCGTAGTGGGTATGGTAATGGACACATATGTACGCTGGACTCCATGGGAGTCTTGGTCCTCCACACATAGGTGGTCGCAGTGTTAGCACGATGCGCGGAATTCATATGCACAATATTTTCCTATCGGGTACCGACTTTTGGGGTGGTACTTGGATAAGGCGTACAAGTCCGTTCCGGGAGGCGTGGGTTCTAACCCCCCCTCATGGCATTTCCGTGTATGCACGGTTCAACAGGTTATGGGCCCTCCGCGTTTACTGCGAGGCTACCGGCCGGAGTTCATCGGATGATGTCCATTAAGGGGGAGTGTTGATATCCCTTATTAGTGGGTCTGATAATGGACACATATGTACGCTGGACTCCGGGAGAGTCTTGGCCTTCCACACATAGGTGGTCGCAAAGTTTGCACGATGCGCGGAATTCATATGCACAATATGTTCCTATCGGGTACCGACTTTTGGGACGGTAATTGGATAAGGCGTACAAGTCCGTTCCGGGAGGCGTGGGTTCTGACCCCCCTCATGGCATTTCCGTGTATGCACGGTTCAACATGAACCCAATAACAAATGATTATGACCCTCTTAAGGTTCTATATGGGACGCACATAACGAGCATGTGGAGCCCGTCTTCGGTTGCGAGGGCGGATAAGGAGGGGGACGACGTTATTGGCTTGGTGGTGTCCGAGGATGAGTTGTTGGCGTATGTCGATGTGCCGGCTGGATTAATCCAGCAATTGAAATTTATCCCGCGGGAGCACTTGGAGGCCCAGTTGACTAGTAGTAAGGGCGAGCTTCTTGTCCAGTTTCAAGGTGTAATAACTCACAGATTCATTGACCCTTTTCCATGCATGAATATATGATCCTATGAACTGAAATGGACCTGATCCAAATCAAATTAGCACCCATTCGTTTCATGGTTGTATGCAGAAATTAACAGTACTCTGATGTTGTTCATGTGATGGTAGTATTGGCTACAAGCGCAAGTGTCGTGATTAGAACTTTGTGGTGAGAAGCCACTAAGAGACATCCATTCTTTTCTGGTGCGCCGAATAAAGCGCACGCCAACTACGCAAAAGGTTGCGGGTTCGAAACCCGGTGAGTCCGATCTTGGTATTTAGGCGTGTGACGGCCCAGGCTGAGCCCCAACTTCCACAGAAGATCCAAGGGTCCGTGTGGTGGATTTTGAAGCCCATCATCGAAAGGTGGGGTGATGAGGGGTTAATCATGTTTGGTCATGCGGTGAACAACATCCGCAACTGCGTAAAGGTGTTCATCTACGAAGGCGCTGATAAGTACGATCAGTTTTCGGAGAGGAAAAAAGAAATCCGCAAGCAAATGGTCTCGATCGTGGAGAGTGGCATCGAGGTGCACGGTCGAACGTTCCCGGTGAGGGAACTAATCCGCCATTCGCTAACACGGGAGACTTGTCAAATCGACTTGCTCACGTCTTTGGCGCGTAGTTCGGCCTGGTTGAGCCATGCTTTTCCCCGGGTTGCGAAGAGGTTGTCAACAAACACTCGTAACATGCATCAACGGACACTGCATCCGTTGTATGAGTATCAGCGGAAGTATTTTGGCTAACACGCTGGTCATCCCCACCCAACTAGTATGTGCCTACTTTGGACAGGATTGGAGACAACATGCACGCAGGGTTGCAAATCTGCCCGTAGATCATGTGGCAAAACATCCACTGCAATGTGATACCTGCCTCGATGGCGACATATGTGATGAACATCCTGGATGAGGCCGGAATTTGGCGAGAAGTGAAGGCCGTGTCGAAGGTGAAGACACCTACGAAGACGGGCATCCCCCACTTCGACGGCCGTGAGTTGGGGACCGTATTATAGCAACGGCAGCGACTCTTGGACGTCGTTTTCCCTTACCCATCGACACTTGAAGTTGTCAGTGCCTACTTCTTGTGGCAGCGGTATGATAAGATGGTGGACGCGCACGATGTCATCCCGAACATGCACAAGGTAAGCAATATGATGAGTATGTATGTATGCCACATATTTAGTTTACTTACCGGTCATACTACATATCGCATTGCAAGACAGTACTGAACAGCATTTTGATCATGCATTATGTCTATTACATACTCAATCTCAGCTAGGACACATCGGCCCTACCTATATTATGCATGCTCCCTATGTCAAGGGTTGCCCCTTCCCGCCCTCCCTCTCCCTAACTTAGCCAAGCAATGCATCTCATCCATGCAAAAGGGGTACAAATTGTCGTGCTTTTCAACCCTCGCAATTACATTTTCAGCTATCTACTTATAATGAATACTATGGTGTATGCATTCTTTGTGCTGAGGTGCTCAGCCCGTAGTCCCACTGCAAAATAAGCTTACTCTTTGCACGGTGGTCGTGCTCCTTATGTCGGCGTATGGCCCGCGCCTCTCGTTCCTCCTCATGCGTCATGTCCCTAATCACCTCTTGTTTCCGAAAGCACGCTTTATACTCTTGCTTCAGGTGAGAAAAGCACTTGGCGTCACCGGATTCGAGGGTAAACCATGAGGTATACCCGCTGTCCGTCTCCGAGGATGCGGTGCTGTCCGTCTCCCCGCCTCGATCCGTTGCTGCCGCAAGAGCGAGAGCTGTTCCTCTCGAGTCAGCTTACCCTTCTCCTCCCAAAAAATGACTGAACTCCTCAGAAGTTTGGTCTTAGTCTCGCTCACCGGTATCTCCCATTTTCTAAGAATCTTAAACACATGTTTCCGCGCATGTGCCGCCGGAATACTCGCCGTGCAGTCTCAAAGGAGAGCAGTTGCAAGGAAAAACGATACGTCTACCTCATGAGACGCCTCTTGCATGTTATACATGACGATGCCTTGGAGTTCCCGTCTCCACAACGCTTCCATGCTATTTACGGGCGGCAACCACGTCCACACGGCCATGTCGTTGATGTCAGTGTTATCGTCATTCAATTCGCGAGGCATCCGCAGCGTGGATCCCTCTTTCGATCCCGCCACTGCTTTGTTGAACGTTACGACGAGCTTCTTAACGTATCGCGAACTGCCACGGCCGAGACAGTTGCGTTCCCGAACGAGTTGCATAGTTCCAGCAATTGAATCTAGGTCGCCACTCGGTAACACACGAGCACAATCGCGGGCCGCGATACGCCAGCGATTCAACGTTGTGGAGTCCTTGGGGGCGGGGGACGGCATGCCAAAAGGCTGAAACTTGACGAGGTCACGCATGGCCTCGGGAGAAGACGTCCAGTAACAGACTCTTGTCGATCCTAAAATGTGTGTCCCACGGGGTTGTTCCTCCCAATCCGGGTGGCTAGTACATTAGCTCCTCACTTACTAAGGGGAGTGTTTCTTTGCGTTTTTGTCGCTAGTTCTTCCACTCGGGCGTTCCCACAACGTGCCAACAACATCTCAGTCTCCACTGCCCTCAGGTCCAAAGCCGACAGTAAACCTTTTCCTTCCACGAGGTTTGAATCGCCGCATTGAGTGTAAGTGACCCGTCGCGTGGGTTGGTTGCTGGCATATGCGACCACACATGCCGCGCATTTCTCACGGTACGCCATTGTCGTAGTTGCTCGTCGGCTCCGTGGCTCGGCGTGTATTTTCACCCGATATTTTGATGACCTGCACTCCAAGAGCGATAAATATGAAAGGCTTATTTAGTTGCAACACACGGAAAAGTAGCCCGATACTCACTCCCCTAAATAGACCCTTCATGCAAATATAGTGGGCATTTGTGAGACAGAAACCTGCTTCTCATCGCCAAACTGTACCTTTGATGGGATGCGAGTCGGCGAGTCAGGTGCCGGAACAATGTCGCCGCATATTAACCGACCCCCCGATGCCACAATCTCGACGACAACCTTGGACCGTACGCGTCAACCGCTCGCCCCGCAAACACGCATTTTCTCGTCTCTAACGAGGTTTGAAAAGCGTTAGATACGTGTACTCGCCGTCCTTGAGGTTCGAGTAAGGTACATTAAGATGGTACTTACGGGTAGACAGAAGCGCTCGTCGAAAGCGTCAAAATCGTAAATAAAAAGTACAACTCTTATACATTTTTTGCGCTTACGCTTTTCGGGGTTCTGAATACGCTGCACGATATTGGAAGGACAATGTCTAGCCGTCCTGAGAACGGACATCACTAGATAGAACACAACGCCACAACACATTCACGAATTTTGAGCTTGACTCCGCCAAACGCATTGAGTTTTCCACCTCGGCATCCCTGGAAAATGGCAAAAACTGGCCAAGCTCGGCACCCTAATGCAACAAGCCAAACTCAACAGCGCCGTATTCGAGAAACACAGTTCTTCTTCTTATACTGCTCCGCATTTTTTCATACCTTAACAAAATTCAAGTGTAAAATGCACAATACACAGCTCAATCAATAGCAACATGCATATATGGCGGAAATCTGCCCCTGAAGTGCATGGCCACATGGGGCACAATCATAATTGCCCCCTCCACCTCGTACTTGGCCACTTGGAATAGATGTACAAAGACCGGTGGGAAACCACAACAACAACCGACTTAGGTAATAGATGAACCCATCAAGTCCTTTACAAACGGTACTTCGTACACCCAACCGGTACGAACCGAACCGAACATCACGTTCGGTAGCCATTCACCCACAAACTCGTATAAACGCCGATGAAGGTCTCGACACCAACTCCCCTACCTACGGCACATTTGCCCTCCCAGAGGACATGCAAATGCGGATTTCTCATGCGCCGCTCGAGGAAGCACATGGACACTTGCGGGCCATGGCGCGGGTGAAGAGCACCGTGGCAGGAGAAGGCATCCCGGCCGTGGAAGAAGTGGCCTCCACGCCGTCTGCGGCGGCGGACAAACCGTGCAAGACGTTGTCCGCGTGAGCAACATGGACGGCGAGAGAGACCTTTCGACGCCATGAGGCCAACAACTTGCCCACATGCATCCCTTTAGAGGCGGCTGCCTGCTTAGCTAGCTCCGTAAAGAAAACCGTGGCGTGGCCGCCGAGAGAACCAAGTTCCGTGACTGCAAAGGGAATGATTCGGATGTCGGGGCGACTCCGCACCCCCTCCGAGTGCTTCTCGAACTTGGTCTTCTCAGCACGGCGTAGAGAGACCTCGGGAGACGGGGGGCTAGAAACACCGAACAAACCGGAAACTACGGCATCAAGGGCACGTTTTGAGCCTCGGATGCCGTGATAGTGCAAGACACCCACATCCGCGGGGAGGCCGTCGTTGCCGTTGGGGAGTTGAACATCGTGGGATCTGTGAGAACCTCGACGCCAACCCCGAGCGCGCCACGAACCTCGGAGATGATTCCCGCAAGGGCCGTCACTAACCAAGAGTGAGCGGTGTGGACCGAAGTATCTCCGCCGCATCGAGCCAAATGGTCAGCGAAAGCAGTGGCCCACGCATCATCCGACATGTCAACACCCGCCGACGCGAACGCACCCCGCATAGCTTGAACCGAGAGATGGCAAGAAGGCAAGAAGCACAAGCAGTGGGGGAGCGTAGAATAGAGAGGATGCGGGATGAAGGTAGGCCGAAGATGCGACACACCGCGACGCGGAAAACTGCGTCGTAGTGCTCAGGGATCTTGTCACGGAGCTCGCCAAGGCGACCCGAAGTAGGCGAGTCGGAAGCCAAGAACGCAAGGGTGCCGTGGCCGAGATGAGATACAAAACGCCTTGACTCCGGCCGAGCGCGGTTGGAAAACGTGGGAGCGAGCTTCGCGAAGCGAAGCAAGTTGACGCGCTCACTGATGTCGGCTTGTAGCTATGGAAAGATGTCCGTGACAAACGCAGAAAGGGGCACGAGCGAGGGCAGGCCATCAAGGGACCGAGCAATCTGTTCGTTGTTTGATCGGGCTTCGGCTACGCAGCCTGCGCGAGCCACCATTGGACGTTGCGGGAAAAGCATTGCTAAGGCTGTGGTTATCAAGGGTTCGGACTCGGCGAGAGCGTGAGAACCGCACGCGGCATCTAAGCGCGCCCACGACGAAACGAGTTCTAACGACCACATTGGTTTGTTGTCGCCGTCGTCTCCGTCCGGTGTACCATGGCTTCGGGACACCGCTGTGGTCATAGCAATCGCTAACCATCCATACATGGTCGGCTCCATCGGAACTTCGTCTTGGGAATCCCCGCGCACGCGAGCATCTTGCGATGTAAGGAAACGGATAGTTGAGCCCACTGCCAAACCAGCCACTCCGATATGGGCCGCATCCGCCAAGGCAACCAAGTCCCCCACCCCCATGCCTCCGAAACGTATGGGAAGAGACATGTCGGAGCGAGTGTCGCGGGGTAGGCTAGCTGCGGGAAGGCCCAACATTGTGCGCGCTCGAGGAAGGTCACGACGGTGTCACCGTAGCCTTCGCCCCTACCAAGACCGCGGAGGACTGTACGGGCAAAGTGTCCGAAGCAGAGGTTGCAATGTTGATGGATACGAAGCGGAGTGTGAGAGTGCCGGTGAGCCGCTAGACCCTTTAGACGTTCGCCGTAGGCCTCATACTTACGTAATGCCGTTTCGAACACGTCTCGAGCAAAATCAGATGTACCCAATGCCCCCCCAATACTTTCGTCCCTTCCGTGGAGACATGTACTCCCCACAAGATGTGGCCGTTGGTTAAGTTATCTAAAGCATCACCGACACCCAAAGGGGAATACAAACCATTTTTTTCGGATGGTTACTGCGAGCCCGACGCTAGCATACGCCTCCGGCAAAGCGTCGTCAATAGCCACGAGAGACGCAGGGGGTCCCATGAAATGACCATCGTCGGAATAGCCGCAGACAACGGATTCGTTCGGGGCAATCGCAGCCAACTGCTTGTATACCCGGGAAGCAACCATTGCGAAGAACATGGCCCCGAGAACAAAACCGTGATGGACTCCACGGGTACTCGGGATGCGCATAGCCGGGCCGTGAGCATTTGATGAGTCGTAAACATACAAGGTAGATGGACGGCCATACAACATAGTAGCGACGCGGAGCAACGGTCGAAGCGCTGGATTTGCAGACAACTCCTCAAACAAGGGACGCCGCAAGAACTCGTTGAACGCATTAAATGCGTCGCCTTGCATGTCCGTCCGCCCAGTCCGGTGAGGCGTCAAGCGCGGTTCGGACCATGAATCGTACGATCTCAACCCTGCCGCGGACGCCGACCCCAAATTGGTGCCGAGCAGCCAACCATTGAGACACTTCGTCACCAATCACGGCGAGAAGCGCACGATTCGCGAAACGAACTAAAACATAGCGAATTCCATTCGGACGCAACGTCCCCATTTGGTCACGAAGTTCTGGCTCTTGTGCACGTCGTTGTTAGGGTTCAAGCTTGTCTAGCGGGATAAGTGTGGCGGAGGCGAGGAATGAGGCAATGCATGGTGAAACCTCAGCATTCACGATGGCTTTGTTCGGCTAAACCGGTGAGAATGCAAGGGGAACCCAACGCGCGAAGAGTTTCAAACCTCCAACCATCGACATGAGGGCTAGACTTTCGAGGGCATTTAGCAACGACCTCCATAATATCAACTTCCGAAGCACGGAGTTTGATACGAGGGAGGGAGAAGGGATCCGGCAACACGTCCGCGAGGTCGTCATTGTCTTGTGGGTGCAATCGTGATAATTCCTCGTGCACCCCACGACCACTTGCAACGGGATTGGAGCTTAGGGCCTCCATAGCACGACGGTACTCCCCAACCGCAGCTAGACTAGCCGCCCGGTTGGCTACCTTGGCCGAGACGCCGTTATGAAAGGGTTGCGAAAGGGAGATGGGGTCGGTACCGAAAGTGAGGTAGGTGGCGGTGCCCGCCCATTGGTAAGGGATGCGTGAGCGCGAGCGGCGGAAAACAATGTATCGAGATTCCCTGACGCCCAATGGGCTAAGCGGTTGTCACGGTAATCAGCGATCGGGTCGGGGGGCAGATGCCCCGCAGAAGTGAAATCAGCCATGGGGCGCAAAACTAAGCGCGGAAATAAAAGCAACACTGCCCAAGCCGCATCCGCGGAAGCCCCTTGGGTGGCCCTACCACGGAAAGACAAAATGCAACCGACAAGCTCCTCGAAGACCGGCTTGACGAGGCGTACCACCGAAGGGTAGACGCCGTTCGAGGACGTACTAGATCGGAAGGAAAGGAGGTAGGACTCGAAGAAGGCTTTGGAGTTCTCCCCGGCAATGGCCCCATGGTCAAGGCACCATTGGACGGCGGGGGGGCAAGGACTAGGGATGCAGCGGGGACGGTCGACCGCGCGGAAGCGAGGCACTGCATGCCGGCGGTTGGGAGGGCGTAGTATTGCGGCGAGAACAAGAATGTTGGTGTCTACTAAGGCCACCGCTCCGAAAGTATCGTCCGCAGAAAGTGCACGGCGCGAGAAGGTGGCGATCGGCATCCACAACTAGGCATTTGTCGTGCGCGAAAGTGCACGTTGTCTCGGGGGAATTTAGATGGGCGCACAACGCTTGAAGGGTCGGGAACGACGCGGAGCAACAAACGCACATCAAAGGAGCGGGGGAGCGCATTGTCGGAGCGGGGGGTAAAAATCGAGACGGAGTGTTGCCATGTCGTAAGGCAAGCGAAGGCGCTTGAGCATTAGGTGATGATGTAGGAAGTTCACCCTGGGAGGGGGCCATGGAGCATGACCCGTGGCCACCGCTGGGGGACCGGCCTAATGGTGGCGGTGGAGGACGCCGATGACTATGTCCCGGCCGGGTCGCCGCGGCGGCCATCCGGGGTGGCACGTGTCTCGCGTCCTGAAATAAGTAGAGCACGCGGGATCGAAAAGGGGGCTTAACGTGGCTTGAACTATACCGGAAGTCGACTGAGGTGGCGTTGTGGCGTGCCGTTTCCTCGGGCTTAAGGTTTTTCAAATAAATAATCTTCATCTTACAAGAAAAAGCAGCATAAGCCACCAAGCAAAAAGAAACATGAAAAAGAGCTGTGGTCTTTATTCTTCTTTTTGCTTGGAGGTCTACTCTGCTTTTTCTTCTACAAATTTAGACTGGATAATACAGCTCAGCATCATTACAGGTGAGTAAATAACTACTATATATCCATATCCGATGTTCTGTACCTGTCATCATTACTAGTCCGCGTACGGTACCTGAATACTAGCTATTTGCTTACAAGAAGAACCAGATGAGCACGGACCTGAATACTAGCTGGATGACCTTCCTTCCTTCCTACCGTCACTTAACACCGTAACCGGTACCGAAGTACTACTAAAGTACTAACAAACGCCACTGAGACAGCCCATTCCGCCACAGCGCAAGTCCATTCCGCCCGCCAGCCCTTCCGCCCGCCAGCCACCCTACTCGCATCAAGCGGACCTCCTTCGGGACTCGCGGCGGAACTTAAAGGGGGGCTTTCTCGCGGTCAGCAACGGAGCACACACGAGGATCCCGCGTGGCCCGCGTCGCTTTGAGGAGTGCTTGACGGTTGCTTTTCCCCCCTCCCCCCCCCCCCCCCCCCCCCCCGACGCCATCGGACTGAGACTACCGACACTCGGCCCGGACGAACGGACGGACATCCGCAGCACTGAGGAAACCTACGGCGGCGACGGACTGCCGAGCGCCTGCAGCACCGAGCGAGTCCGCGGAGGCGACCACCAGGCATCACCCGCCCGTCCGTTGACTGTACCTGTACCTACACTTTTATCTTGTTTTATCATCGCGTCCTGTACGGTCACGATAACAGAATAACTACTGTTTCTTTTAAGTGTCAAAAATTTCTTACAAGAAAAAGCAGTGGAGGCCACCAAGCAAGAAAAAGAAAGAAAGGAAGAAAAAACCTAAGCCCGAGGAACAGGAAGGCATGCCACAGCATCAGCACTGCCTTCCTGAAAAGCGTCGCGGAGATAAGAACCCAGAGTGCCATGAAGAGCAGCAGAAAGACGTTGCATGAATTCTCGTCGCACATCCCCCAAAAAACGCCGAAACGGAAGAGAAGTAGATCGACGAACAAAATGCTGCATACGGACATAACTGTCAGAGCGCAAGGAACGAGAGTCAGCGGCCCCCATGCCACGGAAGCGACGTACAGCCACCAAAATAGCCAAGCGATCGACCAACTCAGCCGCCATCGGCGCCAACCGGCCCCCATCCTCCATGGCGAAGGGGTAGTAGTCATGGACCGACTGAACCGAAGGCGTGCCAAGCAAAGCGGAAGTGCGGAGGTCCGCATCAAGTTTGCCTTGCTGAGCTCCCAATGCAAGGCTGCCAGGGAGTGGAAGGCGAGCACCTATACGAGGAACATTGGTGTTCGTGCGAGCACTTGTAACCGTCACATCAACAACAAGATGGCGGTGCGGAGCCATGAAGTCCAACCAAACCACATCCCCAGGACGATCACGTGAAGCTCCCGACCGAATACGGCGGACCTCCAACCGCAAGTCCCGGCCCTTAGTAGCCCCCGCTTCAAGCATGAACTCTTCAAGCACGTGGACAATGCGGTCATGGAGTTGAATGATATACCAAGAGCACGGGCACCGGGGGATATGGTCCATGAGCATAGCGGCTGTTGAGCGCTCACCCGACAAAAAGAAGCCCGATACCGTCGACGAAGATCCATACCCGCGAGATTCTGAAGGGGCCTCATTGCACCGAGGGCATTTTCGAACATGAGCGGCGCGCTCCGCAGTCAAGCCAAGCACCCGGTGGGCTGCCATCATATAGCAATCGGATGGCACCTTGAAACTGGACTCATGTGAAGCGAAAAAGAGAGCCAAAGCCCCGCGACCCGTACCCGAAGTCACCCTCATATAGTCCGGTGGGGAAGGTCTGCAAAACGCCAAGAGGTCAAGGTAGGCCCGGGCACGAAGAATGCGCGAAATGCCCCGTTGGATGTGGCCCCCAGAATCTCCCAAGCGAGTAAGAGCATCGGGAGTCGGAAGTTGTAGGCTAGTCACTTGGGTAGCGGGTGCCACCGCATTGTTGACCGTAGATACCACCAACTCGACATCGGGCCCGGCATAATCAGAAAGGTTCTGGTTCAGTGTGTTAGTCAAAACCACAAGCTCCGATTCCGAAAACCCGCCCATAGTGGAGATAGAGTCGTACGAATTGCGCAATTGGACCGCCCACGGTAAAGTAGAAGTGGCAACATTCAGTAGTTCCTGTCGGATGAGACCGTACAAAGGACCTAGCGACTCGGACTCGTAATCAGTAATCAGGTTGGCGAGGGTCGCAGTGAATGAAGCATAGTGAGCAGGTTCGGCGTCGAGCTCGAGGGACGGTACATTAAGCCCCCCAAACTCCGCCGGGAGGGAGAGCTGTCGTTTAGCACAATTCAGTTGATCGAGTGTTTGTGCGTCCAAAGAAACGCCCAAGATTCGATAAACTGCCGCACGAACGGCCCTATCTGCAGTAGCAAGGTACGGTCGGCAGATATCTGGGGGGAGGGTGCGGAGCAAGAAACCACTACTGTTTCTTTCATTTTATATAAAGATATATTCAATATCAATATAGTATTTTACTATATATCTTTTCATATCACCTCAACATTAGCCGTACTCGTATTCGTATACAAACCATAGCAAAATTTATTGCTTACCATAGCAAAACACTCATCTTTAACTTTTTTATTTCATTTTCTTTTATTTTGTCTTATATTTTCCCATCGTTTCTACTCCTTCCAATAAGGATTAATACCTGTACTACCGGGCGTTACATTTGATAATAATAATATACAAATCAAAGTACAAGTACCCGTACCTTAGTGTGATACAGGTAGTGATATACTCGTCCCATACTTCCGCACATTTTATAATTTTTAAAGCTAGCAGGTCCACGTGCGATTCACACAAGTGCCTACCATTTAGGCACTAACAGCCACCGCACAAGGGATGATTAGAGCACCCCCGACGTATTACCGTGTCTTCCCACCTGGGATAACCTAGCTTGAGTCTAAATAGGATTGGCCCCACAATGGGTAGCCAAGCGCGACTAGCTAGATCCGTCATAGAGACAAGGGCATACTTAGGGACGGCCGGGCACCTAGCCGGGGACGCCGGGGCGTCTCACCGTCGTGTGTGCTGTTGGGGGGACCCCTCACCGCTGCCTGCTTTCTGGGACCGCGTGACCCGAGCGTTCAATGCGAGGCCATCGGCCGTTACGAAAATCGCTCGCGTGAAGCAACCGGACGGCGGGGTGCGCTTTGATGTATACTACTCTCCCGGGCAGGGGGTACACGTCCGTGAACGCATGCAACGTTTTGCGAGCCGCTGGGGATGGTACTTGCGGGCGCATCGCCCGTATTGGGACCGCCATGCCGCCCGCCCGCATCGCCCTGCCCCGTCCGCTCTAGCCCACACCGCTCCAGCTAACCTAGACCCGTCCCCCCCGCCGACCTTGCATGCCCGCCCCCCGTGCCCACCCGCCCACCTTCGCATAGCAACCCTTAACGTGAACGGGCTCTCGTCGAAAGTAGAGGAGATCAATGCAATGCTCGTGGCCGGGGCTATAGACATTCTTCTCCTTCAAGAAACTTTAGTTAGGGCCACCGATGCGCGGGCACGGTTTACAGGATATTCCGATCATTATTCGTTCGGTGACCGCGTTGCCTCGGAGCGTGGATGTTGTGTTTTGGTCCGGTCGTCACTACATACTAGGGTCATCGGCACGCCCCACCCGTGTTGGACTTGTGTCCGCGTGGGCGGAGACGGTGGTAACGACTCCGCGGGCAGTATATTTATCTCGGTCTATCTCCCTACCGGATCGCAAGGGGAACCGTACCGCTGCCGCTTGCGCGAGGAGCTAGCGCAGCTTCGTGAAAAATTCCCTAGAGATACCATCGTCGTCGGGGGGGATTGGAACCTCGATGAAGCACAGTTAGATGCTTTGTTACGGCGTTGGCGGTGTGTACCAGATGCGAAAACAGTTTGGCCGCGAGACGCTTCGTCGCGCGTGCGTGGTACATGCCGGAGGGGCAGCTGCCGGGTGATCGATCATTTCGTGGCATGCCCCCCCGTCATGGGCCCTTCACTTTCCTTCCCGCACTCTGTCTTTGTCGACTATTCATGGGACACCTCCGACCACTTCCCTGTCTTCGCTTCAGTCCCTCGCCTTGTGGGTGATTCGTTCGAACATCCCCACCCCCCTCTCGTGCTTGAACGCCTTTCCGTCCGGTCAATCCCGAAGCCGGCTCGGGGAGATCCTCCTTCTGAGTGGCCGACACCGTTCCGCGACTTCGTCACCGCTAACCCCTTCGCGATACTAGCCCCTCCTAATGACGAGCCTATGGAGGGGGCCATGTCACGGGAACCCGACTCCATCGACGCTGACGCCGATGGTTTTGTCCAAGCCGTATGGTCTACAGCCCGTAGGGTAGGGGCGGTTTCACGCACTAGGCGTAAGAGCCTCGGGCCTCCGCTGCAACGTTCTATCCTAGGGGCTATCGCTCGTCGTCGGCGTGCTTTTTTGGCCTTGTGCCAAGAGGCCCGCGGCCCTATCCAATCCGTAGCATTGGATAGGTATATCGCTGCGCGCTTACGGGTTAAAAACATGGTCCGAACTAACCGCCGCCGCCAAAAGGCTAGAGCCATAGACAAGGCCATTAACGACTTTAGACAAGGTGGTGGTAGGCGGGGTTTTTGGAAATGGGCCCGCTCTATTGCTAAGGGTCATCCTACGCAAAGCAACCGCGCGGAACAACCAGTGCATGATCCTACGTCGGGAGTACTCCATACCGAACCGGGTGAAATTAACGCGTGCTGGGCGCGGCACTATCGGGAGCTTTTGCGCGACCCTCACCCTGCTGCGTGTAGGGCTACCATTTACCGCGAGGCATGGGAACGACGCCGAGGGGGCCGGCCCCCCTCCCCTGCGCTAGATGGGATTAATGGACCCATTGGTGGAGGGGAACTTTGCAAGGCCCTTAAAAGATAAAATAATAATAAAGCTTCAGGGGTGGATGGCATAACCGCGGAGACCTTAAAACTGGCGATATACGCCCCGGATAGCCCTTTTGGCAAATCCCTATTGGAGTTGATGAATAATATATGGACTACTAAATGTGTCCCTAAGCAATGGTGTAGCTCCGCGGTCGTGTCAATACTAAAAAAAGGGGACGTGACCGTCATGGATAATTATAGGGGCATTTCCATTATGGGGGCTCTTATTAAACTACTAATGACGGTCGTAACCCAACGTCTTCAAGATGTATGCCAAACGAATAAATTAATCCGCCGGTGGCAAGGGGGATTTATGCCAGGGGAAGAGTGCCCCTTGCAAGTCGCGAGCATATTTGATATCGCAGGCCGCCGCCAGGCGTTAGGGCTACCCACGTATGCGGGGTTTATAGATTTACGGAAAGCATACGATACTATCCCTCATGAACTTCTATTTTCTAAACTAGAGGCTAATGGGATTACGGGACATATGCTATCCTTCCTTAAAGCTCTATATAGGGATAGCACTGTCCAAGTAAAAACTGGAGAGGCCCCGGGCATATTATCCGACCCCATCCCAATAGAGCGCGGACTGCGACAAGGGTGCCCAGCATCCCCAATCCTCTTTAACATATTTATTAATGATATATTTGACGGGATAGAAGGATTGGGATGCGAGGTGCCGGGTTGCGTTGACATGCTTGACTCTAGGCAACCGTTAAGGGTGCCGGGCCAATTATTCGCCGACGACACCGTGGGCCTTGCGCCATCGCTCGATAACTTGCATGCCATGTTCGCCCACTTTTCCCAATGGGCGGAGGACCACTATATGGGATTCGGTGTAAAAAAATGCGGGGTAATGGCGCTAGGCCGCCACTCCGATGTAGTCGCACTACGCGAACAAGCCGACCGTTGGCAGCTCGGGGGGGAACGGGTACCGGTTGTATCTGAGTATAGATATTTAGGCGCGTTGATAAATTCGGATTTAAGTATGCGAAATATCGTGGGCGATAGGGTAAACAAAAGTAGGCGCGCCGTTGAAGCGCTCGACTCGGTGTTAGGAGGGCGGGATATCCCCATTAATGTACGCACCTCGGTGCTTAAGACCTGCATATTGCCGGTCCTTACTTACGGGTGTGAAGTATGGGGGATGGATTCGACTAGCGGCGTCAATAGATTACAAACTATATTAAATCAATGTTTGAGGCGCCTAGTTGGGGTGGGTGCAAAGGCCCCTGGGGTAGCCACAGCGCCACTCCTACGGGAGCTAGGAATAGCACCCATAGAAGCAATGGCAGCGGCGGCTAGGACTAGGGCATTCCTAAAAGCGCCCACCCTAAATACATGCATAAGCGATCTAGTGCGCCAACCTAGTCGTATGCGCCCAAATACTTGGACGTCTGGGACCGTGCGGTGGCTGGATCGTTTTGCTAGGGCAAGTGCGGAATTAGCCCAAAACGTACGCGTCCCACCCGCTTGGAGGTCTTTGCAACCACGCGTGGCCTCTAACCTTGTTAAAGCAGCGGTATGGGGTCGTTTCGAGACATCATCGTCGGCATGTACTAATACGTGGAGTATTTATTCCTAGGCCTCATATGTTGGGAACCCATTGCCACAATACGGCACGGGCATTCCCGCGGGGGCCGTTGCAGGGTTACACATTATGATTCAATTGCGTACGCGTGTATTTCCCACAACCCGTCGTCTTGCCCGCATTCATGCCATGCCTGAACGTTTTCTCCATCATTGTCCTGCATGCGGCGGGGATGTTATTGAATCTATAGAACATATTTTGCTTGAATGCCCACGTTGGGAATGCCACCGTCGTAATTTTGGGGCGCTAGCCCCAGATTTTAATGGGTTTGTGCGTCGTTTCGCTACATCCCCCGAAGATATAAATGCCTTACTTTTAGGCGGTGTCCCCCCTTCCCTCCATGGCGCCACCCATTTTACAGGAAATGGGAGGTTTTTCCAGTTATGGCGCCAAGCCCTCCCTCATATTGCTTTCTTTGTAGTTCATGTATCGCACTCCCGAAATGTTTTGCTCCGTGAGATGGGCCTTGGTCCTTCTCGCATTTCTCGAATGGGTCGACGCCCGGACGGGTAGGGCAGACCTTTCTTGGTTAGTGTCGGGAATGCATTCATGTTTGTTTGCATGTCACTGGAAGGTTTTAGTTGGTGAAACTCCAACACTGGCCTCGTGTGGGGTTAGCGCAGTACGGTACGGTTCTCGTACAATGGTACTTAATGCACTCACACGAGCGTCGCCTACCCGGGAGCATGATCGATGATGAGTTGAGGTTTGTTTCGAACTTCTGCTCTCAGTCATGCTTGCAAAACGCCGCCTGTAGAGGGTGCCGGTGCGGGTTCCCTGCCAGTCCCATATCCCGGGGGCGCAAAAAAAAAAAAAAAAAAAAAAAACTAGCTGGATGACGAGAGCATGAATCATGCCGGCATGGGCTTGCCAATAGTTTTGTCGCGTAGTGTACAGGTATCTCTTTTGTATTGCAGCACGCACGCGCTGTGCTGTACATATCCTCACCGGCGGTAAGCACCTGTCCGTACACACCGCAGCCAGCACAATACCAGCAAGAGCAAGAGCCGGATTCGACACAACGCAACAAAGTGCTCTCGCCCACCAAGAAGAAGCCCACTGCAAACTCCAAAAAACACATATATCAGTTACCTTATTCGGAACACTGCATTATGCTTGGCGTGTGCAGACTTGGTGCGGCGGCGCTGGCGCGCAGCGCGGCAGCCCCCTCGGTCCCCGGCCTGCTGCCCTCCGCGGCGGTGCCGCTCGCAAGCCGGGGCTACCACAAGAACGTGGTCGACCACTACGAGAACCCGCGGAACGTGGGCTCCTTTGACAAAACTGATGTCAACGTTGGGACAGGTGCCCTCCACCTGCCTTTCTCTCTGTCATCTACCAACACCTTTGCGAGCCTCTCTGTGTCTGTCGGCCCGGGCGTCGTCAGGCGCACTTACATACTACTGAAGCATCCACACTAACGACTTCATAACAAGAGGAATGCAGCTAGCGCGGCAAACCGGTACCTTGATATCTGCGTACCTGCATAGTCACGGATTCAGTGGCTCAGATCAGGCCAACTGTATGGGCGCTCTATCCTGCGGAACCTGTTGTGACTATCGCGAACTGGCTTATCGAACCGGCGCGCGCGCTGGTATTTACTATTTTTTTTTATCGACGTGTCATCACATATATCACCGCAGTTTCTTTCGACTCGTTGTACGGATGACCTAGCGCATTTCAGAATGCTGCGCAGGCAACGCGGCCGAACTGTTTTCTATTATCAAAGTTCACGACGCTGCAGTAGTCAAGATTGTGTTCTTTCGCCGGTGGTTAGTGTTTGAAATGACTGGGCATTGTTTCACTACGGTGATAGCGGTTCGTTTTGTTTGCCCCGAAAGGTAGCGAGTGGTTAGTTTCGTGTCAGTCACTAGAAAGGTCATCAGGCGAGGTGTTTCGCGGTGGTAGCTGACGGTCGGGTCGCTGGCTGTGTTTCAGGCCTTGTTGGTGCCCCTGCGTGCGGCGATGTTATGAAGCTTCAGATCAGGGTAGACGATGACGGCAACATTGTGGACTCGTGCTTCAAAACCTTCGGCTGCGGGTCGGCGATCGCGAGCAGCAGCGTCGCTACGGAGTGGGTGAAGGGCAAGAGCGTGGAGGAGGTACGGAGAAAATTGTTTCTTCATTAAGACCCCCCCTCCCTCTTCTTTCAAAAAGAAAAATGGCAATTATATAAATAATATTAAATCAAAAGCCAGTACCTTTTTTGTGCCTGGGCAACGGGTTTGACGTGTCTGCGCATCTTTGTAATAGGAAGGCTTGAATACAAGCACAGAAAGTACTGTAAGGTTTAATGAAACTGAAGATTATTGGGAACAAACAGTTTGATTAGTGTGTGTTCCACAAACAATTGGAAACTAGTCATCAGATACCCCAGAAATGAATGTGAGAATCGTGTCTACCTATATATTGAGGGAGCATGTGTGTTGCGCGGGCGAGGAGGACAGCGTGTCCCAACTTGCGAGGCGGAGTGGAGGATATGGGGAACTATGCTGCGATAGTTATGTGGTTGTGTTCAAGGGCGAGATGAGGTGCTGAGGGGTGCGGTGATGTGGCATCAGGTGCTGGACATTAAGAACCAGGACATCGCGAAGCACTTGAGCTTGCCGCCCGTGAAGCTGCACTGCAGCATGCTTGCGGAAGACGCCATCAAGGCGGCCGTGAAAGACATCAAGGCCAAGAGGGATGCCGCGCAGCAGCTCAACTAGACACAAACATACACACACACCCCTGCACTTTTTTAAGAGCACGCTGGGCCATGTGTACATGTGCCACTCCGTCTTAGAATCTGTCTCCTCCTGAAAACCTGTAGATAGCTCACTACAGCACACTCAATGGCTGTAATTGTTTAGAGAATCGAATGGGAAAAAGCTCGCTGTGCTGTATCCCTCACCCGTGTGATCATTTACCTCGTAGCTGATACGCCTTCTTCCTCGAACTCTGCCAATCACCTGCAGTGCCAACTGCACGGCCCGATCTCGCACTTGTGTCGGTGCAGTGTAATGCATTGTAGGCCCATGTTGCGCTGTGAACGAAATAAGGCATCCTTACAGGTTTTGGTAAAGGGGGCTGTAGGACAGTGCCTTGCCTTATGTTCTCGGAGGCAGGTCACTAAAATGGGGGGAGGCGGAGCTGGGATAGGCCGTCATCACAGACAGCATCACGCAAGCAGAAGGGGGAATGGGGTTCACAGCGTATAGACGTGCTGCTTCCTGGACAGCTGCACGGAAGGGGTGGGGGCAGGGACAGGCCATGAATACTGATGGCATACGCAAGATGGGAAGGCCGGTTTCAAAGCGCATCGATGTTCTGCTTCCTGGACAGCTTCGCGACAGACAGTTGGGAGGTGAGTAGAGGGTCGTGTCGCGGCGGTGGCGGGTCCACAAACTCGTCGGACTGGGCGCGCTTGATCCAGCGCAGCATGGCACCCTCGGAACCGCTGCCGCCGAAGAACTCCTCATCTGTGGAGCCCTCCAAGCCGTCCTCATCCAACGGCGGCGAGAGCGGAGCGCCAGCGAGGACGCGCTGGAACATGTGCAGCGTCACCTCCGGCTGATACATGGGCACCATGTGCCCCGCGTCGTGCACGGTCACGAAGCTGACGTTGAGGTCGTAGTTAGTGACGTAGCCTGCGAGCTGTACGGGGCCGGGGCGGTGGGAGAGGGGGCGCCCCCAGTGTGGCGACTTGTTGAGGATGAGGCCAGCGGGTGCGGCGGAGGGCTTGAAGAACCAAGGTCGCCAGTCGCCACCTTGCGTGGTGCGCAGCCCAAAGGCAGCCACCGTGTCCTCCGTGCCTTGGAACTGCATGCAGGGGTCGGTATCGCCGTTGAAGACCAGGATGCGGGGGAGGACGCCCGCGAGGCGCTGGTACACTTGGATCATGGAGGAGTTGAAGCGGGGGAGGACGGAGGGGGGGGTGTCTTCTTCATGGAAGCAGGCCATGTACTCCTTGGTATAGGTGAGGTGGTGCGCCCACTGCGTCATGTTGGGCTGACCCGCTGGTGCGGCGTTGACGTGAAGCGCGGCTCGGACGGCAGGGGCGGAGAGGTACTCCCGCAGCATGCGGTTGTATAAGTAATTGCTGGGGGCATAGGCGTCGAAAGGGTTCACAAATGCCGCGGCTTGGAGGGAAGCGTGCGCGCCATAGCCGGCGACGTCGCTTGAGGAGATGAAGTAGGTTCGCCAGGCGCGTTTGCAGTCGGGATGGGTGTAGTCGGGGATGATGCGGCCGGTGCCGTCTATGCGGCGGACGCAGGCGGAGGTGATGAAGGTGTGGAGGCGGGCGGAGATGAAGCCGCGCTGGAGGGCGAACTGAAGATTGAAGTGCAGCTGACCGTCCAGGTGTTGGTATTTCTCGCTGGTGCAGGGGTCGCCGGCCGCGAAGCCCAGAAAGTTGACGTCCAGGGCGGTCGCCAGCACCTGCTCCGCCAGCGTCGGTATATACACCCCTGCGTAGGACTGCCGACCCCACCCCACCGAGCAGGCAGAACGAAAACAACGACTCAATCACATTAAAAGGAAAGCGGTCGGCGCCCTCAGAGACGTCCACCCATTATTTCGATTTTAAAGGACACGCACACAGACACATACGCACGCACGCGCAAACATAGTCACACCGCACATGCTCGCACACACACACACCCACACACACACACACACACACAGACACACACACAACACACACACACACACACACACACGCAGACGCACACACACAAACACACACACACACAAAACACACGCCCCCCCCCCCCCCCCCCACACACACACACACACACACACACACACAAAACACACACACACACACACACACACACACACACACACACGCATTGTGTCTTCTGTAATATTGCACACAATGTCTCTCTCGCTCTGTATTCGTGTAATCATTGTGATGGTACTCCTACACACATTCCATCTGTATTTGCCGAGCCGCAAAATAACATTTGTAGCACCGAATCCAATCGAGCTATTTACAAAGGACCACCCGACCGACCGACAGACAGACGGAAACACAAACAGAGACACACACAAAAAACATAAATTTTAGCAAATGGATGACGCCGAATGTTGCTACATGCGAAGGAGGCGTAGGCTCATACATAGATACGTCTCTGACTGTCTGATCAGTTTTGCAATCTTACCTCGCCCCAAATCATGAACTCTCGCCCGCGGTACTCGGGAAAGGCCTCGAGAAAGCGGTGCAGTGTCGCAGCGTTCAGCGCGGCGGTGCTCGTGTCACTGTGTTTGCACTTCCCTCCCATCTCCATCATGGCCGCGCAGTACGAGTAGCCCACGCCGGTTGGGCTCTCCAGGAAGAGCAGGTTGGCTGCCTTGCTCCACGAGTACGGGTTGCGCACGAGGGTGGTGTTGGACGTGAGTATAGTCGGGCCCAGCTCCTGAAAGAAGCCGATCAGCGCGGACGAGCCCGGACCGCCGTTGAGCCATAGAACCAATGGGTCCTTGGCGGGGTTAGACTCGCTCTCCACCAGCATATAATGGACGCTATCCTCCGCGGTCGTCTGTCGAATAACAGATGATTCAGCAACAAAATAAAATTTAGCGTCGTATACAGAACATATACATGTACACAAATGATTTAACTACTGCTACCAACCGGGAAAGTCCATCAATTGAACCTACAAGGTGGGTGCCGTGACAATTCCTGAGGCCAAGAGCGAAAGTCCTAACGACTATGTAAAGTTGCACAGAGGTGCCTTTAAAACTCCACTGCTAGTAGGTGCTTGACAGCGACAACAGTTATGTCACCCAAGAGCTGCAACAGCAGTCGACCGTACTCGGGTCGGAAAAACACGGTGATGACACAAAACTCAGAGGTGCTGTATGTTTCGGGTGTATCAATAGGTCCAGTTGCGAGGAGCTGCGCAAATAAAGTGACTCGTGAGCGGAAATTGGGCGGTGCCTCGTGAGCAAAGGAAATCAAATATTCTAAAAAAGTCCGTACGGGGGGGGGGAGGGGAGTGCTCGCCAGAAAGCCGCTGTAGAGCGCGGAGGGAAGAGAGGCTTGGAGTCCGGGAAGGCTGAAGACTCGGTCCGCAGTGCGAGCACATAATGCCACTCTTGTGGCCGTAGCGAGCAGGAGGAGGAGCAGCAGCAGGGGTGGCGTTTCGAGGCCGGCCACAGCAGGTCGTCGGCGGTTGGACGCCATCACGGGCCGCAGGTCCGATCAGAAATGGGCAGCAGGATGGGCGCAGGGGAAGTGTATTACGGATGGCGGTTTAAGGTAGATAAACGTCGTCCACGCCAGCTCCGACTCGCGGCTGGTGAACTTGCTGATCGCAAGAGGAGGTGTCTCGGTGGAGTCGATAGAAAGCATGTCTGATGCGTCATCATCCGACCAAACATTTCTGAACGCGGGGAAGACCATCATAATCGGGCTGCCACCGTATACTAGCGTACAACCGTATTAGCGTAGCACGAATTTCCATGCGCAAGTGCGAACGATCCTGAGAGCTCGGCCGGAGGACAGTACAAAACAGTGATGGGATCTACTTACAAAACAAGAGGGCATGCACGACGCATATTTATTGTGTCCATTTATCGAATATATATTAATCATGCGATATCAACAATGATGATGAATTTCACAGTTCTGTAGTATTATTGCCAACACTCCAGTTCAGCACTTCTGTATTTGTTAATTCATAATATTCATGGATGTTACGTGGTACTTGTGCCTTTACTTTGCCACCATCCGCGAAAGATGATATGTTGGAGAACCCGCGCAAGACGTTGTCTGCGTGAGCGGCATGTACGGCAAGAGAAGCCTTTCGACGCCAAGAGGTCATCTACTTGTCCGCAAGCATCCCCTTAGAGGCGGTTGTCTACATGGCTAGGTTGGTTAACAAAGCCGTGGCGTGGCCACCAAGCCACCGAGATTGTCAAAATCCGTGACCAAAAAATAAAGACAGTACGCGGGATGGGCTTTTGAGGCGGATTATGAATTGTATGTTAGCTACGAAGTACCTAGGGGATGAATTCTTCATGCGGATCCTCGTGATTAAGAGTTGAGTGTGCTTTTATTTGTGAAAAAGATCGGGAACCAAATTCCCCCGTTGAAAATGTACCTCACTAGCATGGGCCTAGATTCTAATTCATGTAGTATACTTATTATGGCTAAAAACGTTTGCGCTTGCCGGAGGCGCAACGGCGGCGGGCTCGGGGGGGGGGGGGTGGGGGGGGGGGGGGGGGGTGGGGGGGGGGGGGCGCGCGCATGCCCATCGGCAGCATCCCCACCTTCACGTGGTGGTGCTAGAAACCATTTAGCTTTGCCATGAATGAAATTGAAATTCTTTACAACATGTACCGAGTGAGACCAGCTGATGTCTATGGGCCCTCCCTGCTTTGCCATTCTAGGTCTCATTTGGCAGGGGCTAGACCGTGAACCACTAATCCCAACCTCTCCAATTGCACTAGCGATACCGTCTAGAACATACACGTAAACACGTATTGTCTGCATACAAGTATGAAATATAAAATGTCGCTATTCTCCACGATACGCGGCATGTTCCAGCCGCGGCAGGGACACTAATCGGCTAGGTTGCCGTGAATGCTTGGTGCAAAAGGGAGCCAAGGGCAAGGGGTGCCGACAACTTCGATTCGCGCGCTCACCGAAGGTCGGGAGGCCAAGTACAAAGGGATTTGAAACATGATATATGTAAAGTTCATCATCAAGATGTTCCATTTGGGCGGTCCGATATCTTTTTTCAACCTCATTCTCTCTTATACTCTCCCATCAGGGGGGCGGGGCGGCATCAATGATGGAAAATCGGGCTAGGAGGTGGGTAAGGGCGAATTATAGACTGCGGAAGGAGGCGTTCTACGTTTGAGCTTGCGGCGGACTACACAAAAGCATTGGCTTAGAAAGGTCGTGCTCACAAGGGGGATGGAGCACGCCAACAACAATAATAGCAACATGTTGAAACGTACAGACACGTTACGCATGGAAGGTAAATGGCGCATATCTATTTACAATCACTGCCACACAAAGGGACAATCACAATGACAACCAGACCGAGGCTTAGTGTCGGGACAAAGGAAGTTCGGAGTTGTAGTCTAGCGACAGCCATGTATCGGACTCAAATTGTGTACCGGTTTATTTGATCTAGACATGTACAAATTATGTCCAGAATAGCTTATATCAGTAACTAATAAATAGTAAGTACTATTTTCAACAATCCCCGTGAAGATAGCAACGGGATGAAGCGTTGTTGACCGTTGCTTGACCACCCATCCTTGTCACAGCAGACAGCAAGGACCCCGCAAGCAAAGTCACGCACTACTAAGCGTGCATGCCGTCGTGATTCTTATGTTCCCCCAACTATTCATATACCCCTAGGATCCAATGCTTTTTCCTGTAAGAAATTGGTTATTTACCCCTAGGATTAACACTTTCATCATATCATAAGTATGGATAACTAACAATAACATTGTGACGAGTATAATCATGCAACAATATATAACGCATGACATTGTACAAGTACTCGTTACTAATTCCAATTCGTGCTTTTCCATCGGAAGGACGAACATCGTGGGTACGCCGCTACTGTAATTTAGCGAAGCTTATGCTACGTACTATACTACCGGTACCTCTCGGTACGTACAAATACGCATAGTAAGTCTAACCAGCCAGACGACGCGATGATCGAGGTTCCCAATGCTAAACGAGGTTTTCAATCCTTGACGAGCCGCGTCGCCAGTTTGTTAATGACGGTTGGAGAGCCATAGTACATGACACGCAGACCAAACGAGAGCATGTGCAAGCTAGCTAGGCAAAAGTTGTTTAAGCCTAGTGCACTCACATGTTAAACGATTTTCTACGAAAGTCCCGTCAATCCCTCACAAATGATCTTCAATGCGTTCGACTCATAAGTGGACCGGCTAATTTTCAACTTCTAACTCAAGCAAAGTCCCACCGTTCGCAACAAAAGTGTTACAATTTGCCCTTGGTGGAGCTACAAAATTTTCTGAATGATCTCGTAGCTAATTCGCTACACATGGGTCGTGCTAGGCCAACAACTACCTATTCGACAACCCATGGATTTGGACAAATTACTCGCAAGCGACCTCACGATGATCCTTTGGTTGAGGCGTCGAAACGTTAGCAACGAGGTGAAGGATCGTGGCTTGGTCGAGGTCGTAGTCGTGGCAATGATCGTGGAGGCCGTGGTGGAAGGCGTCGTGGTTGAACTTCTCCAAACACTTGCCGAATTAATTTCAACGCCATCGCCGGAGCCTTGACCCCACAAGAGCGCAAACGTCATAACTAGGAGGGGCTCTTATTCAAGTGCCACCATGAGGAACATCGTCTTTTCGTGTGCCAGGAGCTCAAGGGCAAAGAGGCGGTTGCTCTAGCTCCTTGGCATGTTCAGATGTGGTTAGTCGACGCTTATTGTGCTTTTCACGATCCATCTCCGACTACAATTTCTGATGAGCCCACCTCGGTACCAATACCACTAGACGTCCCGAAAGAGTCCATCGCTAAGCTAAGACAGTTTCCCCCAGAAGCTACCGCCATGTTAACGGACCTCACTGACGCTCGGCCCATGATTCGAATTGAGTTGACATTGAAAATTCCTAATGGCGAACAGCAAATTTCTGGATTAGTCGACTGCGCTGCGACTCTTAACTTCGTGTCGGGAGATTTCGTGAGACGCTTTGCTTTACAGACTCGCAAGTCTTGGACCAACACACCAGTTCGACTTGCCAATGGTCAACGTGTGACGTCTTCTACAATATAGGACATCAACTTCGAGCTAGTTCGCCACAAGTTTCAACGGGCTTCTACCGTTTTACGTGATTTACGCTTTGTTGATCTGGCACTTGGTTTACCAGCATGGCATGACGACGACCATGTCTCTTTACAGTTCGGCCCGACGCGTGTGTTTACCTTGGTGGATAGCATAGCACTAGAGATGCAAATCGGGGAACGACGTCCTGAGTGTCTCCTAATGTCTTCTGTCAAGATTCAGAAACTTATGCGTAAAACGTGCCGCAAGAGAGGACGTAACGCTGAATTTTGCATGATTGACATCTCGCCAACGACGCAGCAGCCGGCGGAATTTCACATTGGAGAGGAACTTACCGCAGAACAACGTGAAAACTTCAGGTCGTCACTCTACGATGACTTCCCGGAATTATTAAAGCCACTGGATTCGCCTTTGGACTCACCGCGGCGATCTGTTGTGTTGTTTTGTAGTGGCAATACCAAAGCTCGCAGCACCGGCAGCGACTTCGGATGCCGCCAACAATGTCAGCATTTTCGCACTTAGGGACAACATGTGCATTTTTAAGAAGCCGCGGTCCGCTACAAGAATGGAAGCATTGCCTCTTGGGACGTTGAAGCTGGGAAAGAGTCATTCGCTGGGCTTTGCTGTCGGTGTCTGTGGGATCGAAGTAGCGCGTCAATTGGAGGTAAGGGATGCAACTGCAATGAGTGGAACCAATAGCACCCGAGCCAATTGAGAATATCGACCAATAGCATGGTGACTTGCTAGTGTTTTACGTTGCACGTGCATGTTATGGCGGAGGGGGAAGCGGAGTGTGCACTACGCAAAGATAGAAGTGGCACACATTAATAACACATGTATTCATCATGTGCGTAGCCAACAAAGTAGGTGTTATGTGTCAGAAGCAATCCAACAAAAGTCATATGTCAAAGGGCATGTATATACAAATTGTGCATCATTAGGTTCCAATGCACATGTATCATGAGCTGCATAACTCCCATGTTCACTTGCATGTCGCATATTGGACAAATCATTCATGGTGATGCATACGGCTGGGTTGCCACGAACGAGTGGGCAACGTTTTGCAGCATTAGGATGCAGAAATCTCGCAGCGACGAGGTCAAACCGACACATTTGAGGCTTATCATATAGCCTAGATGTGATGACGTACGTTTGCTAGCAGTTGGTGGACAATGAGATGGAGTTCGAAGCGACGCAGTGTACAAAGTATAATATTACACTCCAAAACAAAGTTTAAAATCCCATGTTTAGCACAATCGACTAAAATTAGTCGGTTGTGCTTTCCCTTCATTAAACAATCAAAACATGCACCAAAATTCTCAATCTTCTCAAGATGCACACTCAACCCACTGTTGAGGTCGGTGGAACGCGCCCTTGCAATAGGCTGCGCTGTATTTGTTGACAGTAATAGTTTCAAGTTGTACAACTTGGAATTTCATATTTTGCCTTTGCGAGCGGTCATTTTCCAATATGTAGGGTCATGTTCAGGTCCAGAATAGTCCACTTTTCTGAGCTGCTTGGTTTGGCTTGATTTTCAGTCTAGAGATAGTTTGGAGTGTTGCCAGCAACATGTTGGCTGGATTCTTAAAATCTTCAAATCTATGAAGAGTACTAGTGTTAACTACACAAGGTGCACAACCGACTAATTTTAGTCGGTTGTGTCCGGCTGTAGAGAATAAGCCGACAGTGGGATCATCCCATTGACACAACTAACCATGTGAAACGTCAACGTTTTAATACATTATCACTTGCGGAGCGCGCTGAGCTTGACCGACAGCTCAAAGGTGCAATGGAGGTTGGTTTGATTCAACCAAGCCACAATGATTTCAGCTCGCCAATTTTGTTCGTGCGTAAGGCTCATGGCTCGCTACGATTGTGCATTGACTACCGTGGGCTTAGCGAGGGTACGCGTAAGGACGCTTACCCACTTCCGCGTGTAGACGACACACTCGATGAACTCAAAGACGCGAATTTTAACACTCATCTTGACCCCGCGACTCGCTTCTGGCAAGTTCGAGTGCGTGATCTAAACATCCACAAGACTGCCTTCCAGATATCTGATGGCCTAATGGAGTAGGTTGTCATGCCGTTCGGAGTGTGCAATTTACCATCTACGTTCTAGCGAATGATGAATGACATCTTACGCGACTTTTTACACAAGTTCGTTACAATCTACTTCGACGACGTCTTTGGCTTCAATCCCACGCTAGACGAACACTTGGAGCACATGCGTCTTGCTCGCAAACCGTTCATAGAGGGCTTCAACTTACATCTTAAGAAGTGCTTCTTCGGACTTATAGAAATGGAGTGCTTTGGTTATGAAATGAAATGAAATGAAATTGTTTACAACAATACCAGAATTAACCGGCTGCTGTCTTTGGGCCCTCTGTGCTATGCCAAATTACGACTCATAAGCTTGGACTTGACCGTGAGCCACTAATCCTAACCTCTCCAATGGCAGTAGCGATACCGTCTAAAACACCCACGTAAACAAGTACTTTCTGCATACAAGTATAAAATATAAAATGTCGCTATTCTCCACGATACGCGGCATGCCCCAGCCGTTGCGGGGTCGCTGATCAGCATGGCTAGTCAGCTTGAGCTAGGCGAGACGAACTTGCCTGACCTCGGCTCTTGTGCTACTCCGGTCGTGCCGGAGCTAGGGGGGAAAGGCAGGTGAAAAACCCCCTCGCTCAGGTCGTCGTCGGTCCCGTCTCGATCCGTGCTCATCCCCGCCCGAAGTATTAGTTGCTCCTCCCGACGCAGCTCGCCACCTAGCCGAGTCTTCCCTCCTCCTTCGGGGGCTGAGAGGAAAAAATAACTAGGCTGCAGACGGTGTCCGGCTGGCTCTCATGCCCCCGTGCCATATATTCTCATGTCCTATGTCCTTGTTCCGTCTGTTTCCAACACATATATGATCGCGTTGTGGCCGTCCTTACCCTCCCTCGGTGGTTTACGTTGTTAGGGCGCCGCCTTTATGAGCAATGTGCCGTAACGATAAACCTAGGCACACTGCCTGAGGCAGCTTGTCGATAACCGGGAACCGACTAGGGGAGGGGCTGGTAGAACACATGGATCGAGTCGCCGGTCCTCAAAAGATGGTGGGTACGGGGATATTTTCCCCAAAAGCCCCCCGCACCGAGTTTTTCCGGCGGCGGGTGATCCTAAGGACCGCCGCTGGTAGACCGTGCCGCTCCGGTTGCGACCCACCTCCGTCTTGCGTAGCATCATACCTCGCCCCCAGGGGAGACTTAAAACTCTCGCAGGGCTGGCGACTGCTAGCGAGCGCCGTGCCCTAGCGCTGCCTCCTAGCTCTCCGCCGCCATCTCCAACACCCTCGTCCCTCCGCTGATCCGTGCGTACCCTTCTTCGCCAAAAAACATTTCGCAAACGCCGCCCCCGCCCCTTCGTCGGGAAAGTATCTGCGAGTATTTAGTCGCGGAAAAGACATATCGGACTGGCCGAGCGGGAGATCCCTATGCCGTTGTACGGATACTATGTTTTTTCCAAAACCCTCCGTACATGGCTTCCCGACAGATGTTGATCCCGCGGATTGCAGCTGCCGGTACCTCGTTTAGCCCCCTACCGTGCCAAGCCTGGCACGGCTACAGGGCTACCAGCGCCCACCGCGTGGAGGTAGAAGAAGGTGCCGACGGGCCTGCGAGCGCACCCTTCTCCGGGGCCGCCGCCGCTGCGCCACCGGCGGGCGCCGCTTCGGCTACATTGTGTCTGCATATATAACCGTTTCGACGAAGAAAGTCGAGGCCGTTGGAGACTGGCCAATGCCTACGACGCAGAAGGAGGTTCGCAGTTTCGTGCAATTTTGCATCTTATACGTTAGATTCACTCATCACTTTAGCGACCTTACGGCACCATTGACGGATTTACTACGGAAGTCTCAGCCATACAAGGTTACGCTGACGCGTGTCTGTTTGGAACTTTGAGACTTTGAGACTCTCGAGTTACGGCTCATTTCCGCGCCATGCATGATCCTTCCGGAGGTTTGCTCGGACGTGACGTTCACCGTAGCTACATATGCTTTGACCGTGGGGATTGCGATAGTCATGTTGCAAGACCAAGGTGGAGGACTTCAACCATTCTCTTTTTGGGCGCGTAAGCTGAATCTAGCTGAGCGTGGCAGCACCTACTCTGCTTACGATTTAGAAACTTGGGCCGTATGCAAAGCAGCCAAGCATTGGAGGTGATAGCTTGAAGGGTGCTCTAAGTTCCTTGTCGTAACATACCTCTAGACGCTGCGACATTTGCTCAAGCAACCAAACAACATGCTGAACAAGCGGCAAGCACGTTACTTGCGGGACTTGCAACCGTTTGCGGGTTCCGTTAGAAGATGCACACTAAAGCTTAATAACTGCCAACGCGTTGCTGTTGAGCCTTGAGTTCGCCGATCTCATTCGCGAGGGGTACTCCTAAGACTCGTTTTATGGGGAGAAGGGTGAGTGGACGAAAGACAGCCGGATAGAAGCCACGGCTGGGTACTTTTGGCGTCTCGATCGCCTTTGTGTCCCGCGGAAGTTTGCGCTCCGACTGAGATTGATCACAAAGCCGCACGAGAGCTCTGTGACGAGTACAGTCCTGCAACAGTACATTGCAAGACATTGTACAGGTACTCGTTACTAATTCCAATTCGTGCTTTTCCATCGGACGGACGTACAAACGTGGGTACGTCGCTACTGCAATATTCATAAGGGTACTGATGCTACTGTACGACCAGTACCTCCCGGTGCGTACAGATACGCACAGTTAATCTAACTAGCCATATGACGCGCCTAAGCGAGTTCTCCGAAGCAGAAGGAGCCGCGTCGTGAAACCCAATGCTAGGCGGGCCGCGTCTCTGGACAAATGACGACGGTTAGACAGCCCTAACGCCGGACACGTAAGCGCAGCCTGCGGGCGTAAGCTTTCTCGGCAGAAACCTATTTAAGCCCAGTGCACTAGAGGGAGGTGACAGAACCATTTAACAATTCCATTGTTCACTTATAACATATACTGCTTAAGTACAACAGTGGGACATCTTCTCGACATCTTTCACTAGCATCTCTCGACAACATTATTTTGCCATCTTGCAACGACAGAACTAGACAAATTAGAAATGATTTGTGCTAGCGTTTAGCTTGAGGAGGCTAACCGCCACATTGGTTTCGGAGCTCGTTGGTTGACGCACGTTTTCGCTACCAATTGATTCGCTCGACGTTGCTTGATTGACTCGATATGGCTTCTCTTGGACCTGGACATTACGTGGTAGTCGTAATTCATGTTGGGGGGACTAAATTGTCGAACGTGAAGCTGGTGTTACAACGTGAGCCTCGTACCGGTAAAACTTGGTTCCCGCTTGGCTATGTTGCAGCTAACGAAGAGCCTGTTGATGCTGCCGTTCGCGAGTTACACGAAAAAACCGGCATTACCTTGACACCGGATGATTTCACACTGCTGAGTGACGTACATGTTCGAGTTGCGTTACCTGAAGGACAACATAATGTTTACGTATACTCGGCTTCTGTTCCCGTTTCGTTCGCAACAAGTCAATTACGTACTCCTGCTCAGCTCGAGCAGGTTGTTACTGCCTTGTCTACAATTAATTCAGATGGTTCTTACGTCGTCCCGGAAACGATTGACATTGGTGGTCTGAATCTTACGCCCGCTCAGACAGGGTTACTTCCTGCTGTGAAACGTAAGAGCGATTTACTTCACTTCGGTTACGTGACTCAATGGAAGACTTTTCGTCGTGCAGTCTATACACATCAGCCACTCCTTCATGACGACACGACTATTCCAAGACAGTTCTTCATGTATTCCCGGTTTACGTCGGTCGACTCTAGTCCTGTCTGGCTACTAATACGTGGACACATCAATCAGCTGTGTGGTGAAACGCCGACGGATTTACGTGTGGGAATGCCGATGCCTACCCGGAACCTAGCTGGACTACTTGTAACCCTTACGGAGACGCAGCGTAAGGCTGCGATTAACTCCCCATTGCAGTCTGGTCACAACGCTCGTGAGTCGTGAACTGGAGGATTGGCTTGAAGCGCAACCTCAGCGCTTTCTAATGCTCGGTATTACGGCCGACTCGCACGACTCGGCTATCTGGGTTACGTCACAGTTCTCATGACATCTGAATGGGTGGTGGCTGAACCGTAAAACCCAAGCTGCTATTCCGTCTACCTATGACCTGCTTGTCGAGGAGTTACGCAAGACTACGTTTCTCCCGAACATCCAAGATGACGCAATTAACGCTTTGCTCAACCTTACGCAGAGCAACATGATGAGTTACGCCGTCTACACCAAACAGTACAACGACTTTTTACGTCGGTAACGTCAGAACCTGACGGCTGATGTACAATGCGTACGCTTTATCAACGGTCTGGCAAACTCGACGTTGAAGAATCAGGCGAAGTCACACCGAGCTCAGAGGGTTTACAACGTCACTCTGGTGGAGCTGCAAAATTTCCTGAATGACATCGTAACGGATTCACCAGAACTCGGTAGCATGCGGTCTTCAGCTGGCCCGTCTGCTCAACCCACAAGGAAGCGCAACTCTGACGACCCTCTCGTCGGAGCTTCTAAGATCTGGAAGCGCAATGGTGGAGGCCGTGGTCGAGGTCGTGGACGTGGAGGCAATCAAGGTGGTGGTCGAGGTCAACCATCTTCAAACTCTGGCCGAGTTGACTTCAACACACTCGCTAACGCAATGACATCCGAGGAGCGCAAGAGGCACATGGAGGAGGGACTCTGCTTCAAGTGCCACAAGAAGGGACACCGTTTATTTCAGTGCCCTGAACTGAAGGGCAAGGCTCCTATGGAGGCACCGCAATCTAAGAAGCAATGATGGTGGCAAGGCTGTTCTACCAGCAGCCGGCTACATATACTGTTCGTTTTAAGACACTGTTAGCGACAAAGGTCGTCGATACACCTTCGGCATCTCCATCGACTACAATCGCGACACCTGCAACTTTAGTAGCGGGTCGTCGTCGTCAGACAAAGCAGAGACATAGTCGTAAACCTGTAACCATACGTTCAAAATTTGAAATTTGAAATTTGAAATTAAACACTCCAATACCAGTAAAACCGGCTGGAGTCTATGGGCCCCCCCTTATGCTATGCCTAGCTCGACTTAGAAGCGTGAGGTAGACCGTTGAACCACTAATCCCAACCTCTCCAATGGCAGTAACGATACCGTCTAAAACATACCCGTATCCAAGTATTTATTGTTTTTCTTATCTATACGTATGTTTTTTGGATACAGTATGAAATAAAAAATGTCGATAGTCTCCACGATACGCGGCCCGCTCCACCCGCTGCGGTGTCGCTGATCAGCAAGCCAATCGTTCAATTGATTGGAAACTGGTTGACTCACTCTTTGACCCTTTGCATGCACAATTCAACTTCACACTGGAGGGATGTGCTAATGATGAAGGTCTAAACTCGCACGGCGACTTACCTCACTGTTCGCCGAGTGACTCGATTCTTGAGAGGGATTTGACAGGAGAACGGGTGTTCATTAATCCACCCTGGGAGTTAGTTGAGCAGATTGCACAACATTTTGAGGATTGTCGTCGAACATCTCCGACATCTACGATGGCTGTTTTTGTACTACCGAAATGGGCAAAATTTGTTCCGCTGACTAAGCACTGGAAACTCTACCGAGAATTCCCAGCGCGGACACAACTTTTCACTCGCCAGTCACTGGAGAATCCAGCGCAACAGGAGGTGGTTGCTCCAGCTCCTTGGCATGCACAGTTGTGGTTAGTCGACGCAGATTGTGCGTTTTACGACTCGACATCACCTACAGCATTTGATCAACCCACCTCGATACTTGTACTTCCTAGCGACGCGGAATAGTCCATCGCTACGCTGCGACAATTTTTTTCGACAACTACAGCCCTACTGACTGACCTCACGGAAGCTCGTCCCTTAATTCGCACTGAGCTGTCTGTGAAAACTCCTGATGGCGGACACCAAATTTCTGGATTAGTGGACTGCGCTGCGACGCTCGATTTCGTATCTGAAGACTTCGTACGACGCTTTGCTTTACATACTCGGAAGTTTGTGACTAAGACCCTTGTTCGACTCGCCAACGGACAACGAGTGACTTCTTCGACAGTCTGTGATGTTACTTTTGAGCTGGCTCGACACGAATTTCACCGGACTTTTAACGTCTTGCGTTATTTACGTGCTACTGATTTAATCCTAGGTTTACCATGGCTGGTTGACGAACATGCCTCTTTACAATTTGGTTCAACCCGAGTTTTTACTCTAATGGACGGCACAACAGTGGAGACTACACTCGAGGAACGACGCCTTGAGTGTCTGCTACTGTCATCTACTAAAGTTCAGAAACTCATGCACAAGACGCGCCGCAGCAGGGGACGTCATGCTGAATTTTACGTCATTGAACTTACATCAGCCGCTGACCAACCAACCGACTTTCACACTGGTGAGGAGCTAACTGCAGAACAACGTGACAACTTCCGGTCGTTACTCTACGATGACTTCCCGGTGTTAGTGCAACTTGTCGACTCTCCACATGTAAGCCGACAGTGGGATCATCCCATTGAAACAAATGTCCCGATGCGACGCCAACGGCTGCACAGATTGTCACCTGCAAAGCGCGTTGAACTAAATCGACAGCTCAAAGACGCCGTGGAGGCTTGTCTGATCCGTCCCAACTACAGTGAGTTCGGCTCGCCAATTCTTTTTGTGCGGAAAGCTGGTGGCTCGCTACGTCTGTGCATTGACTACCGTGGCCTTAATGAGGTTACGCGTAAAGATGCTTACCCCACTCCCGCGTGTGGACGACACGCTCGACGAACTTAATGACGCGAACTTTTACACACACATTGACCTCGCCTCTGATTTCTGGCAAGTACGAGTGCGTGATCAGGATATCCACAAGACGGCATTTCAAACACCTGATGGCTTAATGGAATGGGTCGCCATGCCGTTTGGACTGTGCAATGCACCAGCTACATTTCAGCGGATGATGAATGACATACTTCGTGACTTTTTACATAAGTGCATGATTGTCTACCTCGATGACGTCTGTATCTACAGTCGAACTTTGGAGGAACACTTGGAGCACCTACGTCTCGTTTTACACCGATTCAAGGAGGAGGGCCTGAAGTTACGCCTTAAGAAATGCTTCTTCGGCCTCCAAGAGATGGAGTATCTGGGTTACACTGTGTCAGCCGGTAAACTTTCGGTTTCCACAAAGAAAGTCGAGGCCGTTGCAAACTGGTGTGGCGGTTAGCCTCTGAAAGCTAAACGCTAGCACAAATCTGTTCTAGTCTGTCTAGTTCTGTTGTTGCAAGATGGCAAATGATGTTGTCGAGAGGCAAAAGATGTTTCACTGCTGTACTTAGGCAGTAGATGTTGTAAGTGAACAAAGGAATTGTTAAAAGGTTCTGTCACCTCCCTCTACTGCACTGGGCTTAAATAGGTTTTAGCCCAGACTAGTTACGCATGCAAGCTTCGCTTACGTGTCAGGCGTTAGTGCTGCTCAACCGTCGTCATCTGTCCTCGAGACACGGCCTGCTTAGCATTGGGTCTCACGACGCGGCTCCTTCTGCATTGGAGAGTTCGTTCTGGCGCGTCATCTGGCTGGTTAGATTAATTATGCATATCTGTACGTACCGGGAGGTACTGGTCGTACTGTAGCATCAGCACCATTACAATATTGCAGTAGCGACGTACCCACGAGTATACGTCCGTCCTGTGGAAAAGCACGAATTGGTATCCGTAACGAGTACCTGTACAATGTCTTGCAATGTACTGTTGCAGGACTGTACTCGTCACACTCGTACCCTCCCCCTCTTGACAGATCAATGAGGCCGCCGCGAGGCAGACCTCCGTGGTTCTTGGCTCCTTTACTGAAGCAATTACTGGGACTCAGGAATGCGCGCTGGGTGAGCGTGCATGAAGTCAATGTACGCCTGAGTCTTGGCGAACTTGCGCCATTGGGGCGTCTCCAAGAATTCTTGTAACGCAATTGTTCGATGCACCTCGTTCAAACGGTGCCAGACATGTGGAATGTCGTCATCACTGAAGTGTGTCATGAAGAGCAAATATTTGCCTCGTCGCCCAGGTAGCGACTTGATGCACACAGCATAAATGTGTGAGACGTCAAATTCCTCATCGTCTCCTTCAGGTACAGTCACAGGAACAGCTGGTCGTAGTGGAGCGGTAGAGCAGGGTCGTAAGTTATTAACGTGGAACACAGGGTGTAAGCGTACTGTCGCTGGTAGTTTCAATATGTAACTGTGTTTTCCAATCTGCTCCTCCACAGAAAAAGGGCCGAGCTGTCTGTCTCTGAGTTTCCTGTTCGGTTGTCCTCGCAGAAAAAGATTTGCTGTGACGACTGACACCTTGTCTCCCTTAGCGAAGTGTGGCGCTGTAGACGGTTCTGTGCGCGCTTGCATCTCGTCCTTATGTAGTTGTAACACAGAGCGTACCAGGGTGTGTACTTCCTGTAACAATCTTAACCGTTCTGTTGCGTCTTGCGAAATTGGAATTGATGGTCGCATGCTGAAGAGTAGGTCATGAGGCTCCTCAGGAGAAAAACCAAAGTTAGCCTCAAACGGTGTGTGCTCAATTCCGAGTGCACGTGAAGCGTTGTACGCAAACTCCACTTGCGGTAAAAGTGTCGTCCAATCAGAGCCATCATAGCAACAGAAGCAACGAAGAAGCTGCTGAAACGTGCTGTTCACGCGCTCTGTCAGTCCATCTGTTTCTGGGTGTCGGCTGGTAGACATGTTCAGTCGCGTTCCAAGGCGTCTCCATAGTGTCTGCCAGAAAGCGCTGACAAATTTTGGGTCGCGGTCGCTAATCAGCACACGGGGTAGTCCATGTAAGCGGTAGACTCCCTGTAAAAACAAAGTGGCAGTTTCTTCGGCAGTAATCGACTCTGTGCATGGCAGAAAATGGGCCATTCGAGTTAGATGGTCTACTACAATCAGCACACTGTTAAAGCCGTTGCTCTCAGGCAAGTGTGTCAGGTAGTCAAGACCAACTGTGTGCCACGGTCTGGGTGGAACAGGCAATGGGTAAAGAGTCGCAGCCATTTGCGGTCGAATCTTCGCTCGTCGGCACACGACGCAGCGTTCACAAAAATCTTTCACATCTTTGCGAATTCGTTTCCACCAGAATCTGTCGAGTGCTTTAGCAAGAGTGCTAGCGACTCCTCTGTGACCAGTTGACGAACTTTCGTGCAGCTCTGTGATCAATCTCAGTCGGAGCTCAGAGTTCTGTGGAATACAGAGGCGATTGAGACGCCAAAAGTACCCGTCTCTGGCTTCTATCCGGCTGTCTCTTGTCCACTCACCATCGTCCCCATAAGACGAATCTCGTGAGAACCCCTCGCGAATGAGATCAGCGAACTCAGGGCTCAGCTGCAACGCTTCAACAGTCAGTGAATTTAACTGTGCGTCTTCAAACAGCAGCTGGGACTTCCGTCGTAATTCTCGATCTGACGGAACCTCGCCATCCCAAAATAAGGGTACTGTGGCCTGAGGTACGAAGTCTGGACGCCGGCTTAACGGGTCGGCTTCGTTCAGAGCTCCCTTGCGATATGCAAGTGTCATCGAGCCCACAAACGGTTGCAAATCCCGCAGGTATCTTGCTTGCCGCTTGTTCAGCCTGTTGTTCGGTTGCCTGAGCAGATGCCGCAGTGTGTCGTGGTCTGTTACGACAAGGAACTTAGAACAGCCTTCAAGATAGCACCTCCAATGCTTGACAGCTTCGCATACGGCTAAAGCTTCTAAGTCGTACGCAGAGTAAGTGTTACCACGCTCAGCTGGATTCAGCTTACGCGCCCAGTAAGAGACTGGTTGAAGACCGCCTCCTTGGTCTTGCAACAGGACTGCTGCAATCCCCACTGTTGAAGCATCTGTAGCCACGGTGAACGTCGCGTCCGAGCTGACCTCCGGAAGGATCAGGCATGGCGCGGAAATGAGCCGTAACTTGAGAGTCTCGAAGGCTTCCAAACAGGCAGGCGTCAGCGTAACCTTCTGTGGCTGGGACTTCCGCAGTAAGTCCGTCAATGGAGCCGTAAGGTCGCTAAAATGGTGTATAAATCTCGCATAGAAGTTGCAGAACTGTACGAAACTGCGAACCTCCTTTTGCGTCTTGGGCACTTCTTTAGGCACTCGGAACGCGTCTAAACATGTCTTCCAGTCGACATCCAGAAACAGACGGACTGACAGAGCGCGTGAACAGAACGTTTCAGCAGCTTCTTCGTTGCTTCTGTTGCTATGATGGCTCTGATTGGACAACGCTACTACCACAAGTGGAATTTGCGTACAACGCTTCGCGTGCACTCGGAATTGAGCACACACACCGTTTTAGGCTAGTTTTGGATTCTCTCCTGCGGAGCCTCCTGACCAGCTGTTCAGCATGCGACCATCAATCCCAGTTTCGCAAGACGCAGCAGAACGGTTGAGATTGTTACTTGACGTACATATTCTGGTACGCTCAGTGTTACAGCTACACAAGGACGATATGCAAGCGCGCACACAACCGTCTACAGCGCCACACTTTGCCAGAGGAGACAAGGTGTTAGTCGTCACAGCAAACCTTTTTCTACGTGGACAACCGAACCGGAAACTCACAGACAGACAGCTTGGGCCTTTTTCAGTGGAAGAGCAAATTAGAAAACACAGTTACAGATTAAAACTTCTAGCGACAGTACGCTTACATCTTGTGTTCCTTGTCAACAATTTACGACCCTGCTCTACCGCTCCACTACGACCGTCTGCTCCGGTAATTGTACCTGAAGGAGACGACGAGGAGTTTGATGTCTCTGCATCAAGTCACCACCCGGACGACGAGGCAAATATCTGCTCTTCATGACACACTTCAGCGATGACGACATTCCACCTGTGTGGCACCGGTTGAACGAAGCACACCGGACAACAGCGTTACAAGATTTCTTGGAGACGCCCCAATGGCACAAGTTTGCCAAGACTCAGGCGTACATCGACTTCATGCACGCTCACCCAGCGTACATTCTTGAGTCCCAGTAACTGCTTCAGTAAAGGAGCTTACACCACGGAGGTCTGCCTCACGGCGGCCTCAAAGATCTGTCAAGAGGGGGAGGGTACGAGTGTGACGAGTACAGTCTTGCAACAGTACATTGCAAGACATTGTACAGGTACTCGTTACTAATTCCAATTCGTGCTTTTCCATCGGACGGACGTACAAACGTGGGTACGTCGCTACTGCAATATTCATAAGGGTACTGATGCTACTGTACGACCAGTACCTCCCGGTACGTACAGATACGCACAGTTAATCTAACTAGCCAGATGACGCGCCTAAGTGAGTTCTCCGAAGTAGAAGGAGCCGCGTCGTGAAACCCAATGCTAGGCAGGCCGCGTCTCAGGACAGATGACGACGGTTAGACAGCCCTAACGCCTGACACGTAAGCGTAGCTTGCAGGCGTAAACAATTTGGGCAGAAACCTATTTAAGCCCAGTGCAGTAGAGGGAGGTGACATAACCATTTAACAATTCCATTGTTCAATTATAATATATAATGCTTAAGTACAACAGTGGGACATCTTCTCGACATCTTTCACTAGCATCTCTCGACAACATTATTTTGCCACCTTGCAACGACAGAACTAGACAGATTAGAAATGATTTGTGCTAGCGTTTAGCTTGAGGAGGCTAACCGCCACAGTTCGTCAGCTCGTCACATAGGAGTTACTAGCACTTTTGCTAAAGCGCTCGCCAGATTGTGGTGGAAACGAATTCGCCAAGATGTGAAAGATTTTTGTGAGCGATGCGTCGTGTGTCGACAAGCAAAGACTCAACCACAAATGGCTGCGACTCTTTACCCGTTGCGTGTTCCACCCAGACCGTGGCGCACAGTTGGTCTCGACTACTTAACACACTTACTTGTGAGTAATGAACCGAGAGGGTGTTATAGTTGTGGATTGGGCGAGCTAGTGGTCGGGAGGGCGTGCCGCTAGCGGAGAGCGCGAGGAGATGCATTTGGTCGGGCAAGTTCCCGATACCAATCGGGCCCACAGGAACGAGGGCAACCTTCGAGGAGCGCGGGATATAGAAAAGCAATATCACACGTTGGACCTCAGGTTGCAGGAAGGAGATGGCTCTAGCTGGAGGGTGTTCCGATGAGTAGGCGGGTTGGCGTAATTTACACACAATATGTAAATAGATAGCAAGGTTGTTGTGAGGGGGTTGAGCTTTGGTGCATACCACCTCAATGAAACCCCACGACTAACAACCTTTAGGTGTAACATATATTTCGTGTCGTTGTGTTGGTCCCATGCCACTTTAAAACGACGATCGCCACATTTTTGTTGCATTAATAGTTGCTGTTGCTTGCAGACTTTGTTATTTTTGTTGCTGCTTGTTTATGTTGCTGCTGGCTTTACTGTTTACACACACACAAACACACACACACACACACACACACACACACACACACACACACACACACACACACACACACACACACACACACACACACACACACACACACACACACACACACACACACACACACACACACACACACACACATGCGCACGCGCTGGTATCGAAAATACGCCGACAGGGAAAGTATGCATGTGGTTTATATCGATGCTGCTCATGCTTCCGCTAGTGTAGCTGTCGTTGTTCTTTATTATTTATGCTTATACTTCAATATTTGTTTTGGTTGCTGCTACTGTCGTTATTGTTGTTAATGCACGCACACACAAACACACACAGATACACACACACAGAGACATACACATACACACACACGCGCACACACACTCACAGAGAGAGAGGCATACGCACATAGACACACACACCACACACACACACATACACGCGCGCGCGCACGCACGCCCATGTATCATAGACACGCCGACAGGAAAAATATGCATGTGGTTTGTGTCGTTGTTGCAACTGCTTTTCCCTGTGTAGCTATCGTTGTTCTTTATTATTCTATTTTTCTACTTAAACACGTGTTATTACTACTACCGTTGGTGTTGTTGATGCACACACACACACACACACACACACACACACACACACACACACACACACACACACACACACACACACACACACACACACACACACACACGCGCGCGCGCGCGCACATATACACACACGCGCACGCGCGACTTAGACATCATGCTGCTGTTGTTGTTGTTGATGATCCTGCTGCTGATATTTTTTGTACACCTGCTATTGAGTGCATAGTGAGTAGAAATAATGGTTACATATAAGGATGGTTGCATATAAGTGGTTAAGCACAGCTAGACGGCATTCTATTTTCAGCCCGACGGGCTGCGTCCGATGTACGCTGCAAAATGCATGTACCCACTTTTATCTATGATCGTGTGGCTGTAATATGTATGTGTGGGAGTGTGTGTATGTGATAGTGCGTGCGTGTGTGTGCGTGGGTGTGACCGTGTGCGTGCGTGTGTGTGACCGTGTTTGTTATCGGGTACCGTTAGAATGCAGTGGCGGCCGCGAGCGCAACTCCTACACACACACACACACACACACACACACACACACACACACACACACACACACACACACACACACACACACACACACACACACACACACACACACAGCACCCGGCTGCGGGGTCCATATTCATTACTACATCTGGCGTAGGCGGAACGTCATTCGTATGTGCCACCAATCCGAAAAGCAGGGCTAGGTCCCCTACAACCGTGACGCGCCTCAGGTTATGCATCGAGGTACGGGGGCGGGTAGGTGTGTGTGAGAGGGTGTGTGTGCGGGCGCGATGGCTGCGCACAAAAGGCCGTATAGAAGCCAGATATAAAGCCCGTATGTACTGCGGTCCGAGCCGTGTATCGGCCTAATTGGAATACCGAAAAGCACGCATAACACGGCTCGTGATGTTTTCATCCAGCGAGCCATGTACCGGCCGAGCCGTGTTCTTGGGAGCCGTCTAGTTTTCTCTTATTGGAATAAGGGCTTAAGACGAGCTTAATGTCTAAGGCTTTGGAACCTCCGAGAGTCTGAACGACCACTACGTAATTACCAAGTTCGAGAGAAGCCATTTCGAATTAATTAGATAACGTCGAACGAATCAAGTAACAACGAAAGCGTGCATCGACCAAAGAGCTCCAAAACCATTGTGGGAGTTGGCCTTTTGTGAGCTAACTGCAAACACAAATTTGTTCTATTATGCTCGCCGCTGCTCTCTCTGCAGATGGAAGTGCGGATGGAGGGAGAGATGCGAAGATGTTTGGCTATGTAGTGCTTAATACTATATTGTAATTGAGCACAAGGATTGTTGAAAAGGTTGTGTCACCTCCCTTTGCTGAACTAGGCTTATTATTCGCCTTGCTAGTTTGCACTTGCTCTCGCTTGTCCTACGTGTCAGATGCTAGGGCTCTCTTGCCGTTGCCAATCGACTAGCGACGCGTCTCGTCAAGCATTGGGAACCTCGTTTAGCATTCGAAACCTCGTCCGGCGCGTCGTTTAGTTGGTTAGATTTACCGTACGTACCGGGAGGTATAGATAGTATAGCACGCATCAAAACCCTCGCTTAATGGAAGTAGCGACGTACCCACAATGTGCATCCTTCCGATGGAAACACACGATTTGGAATTTAGTAGCGAGTACATGTACAATCTCATGCAATGTACTGTTGCATGATTATACTCGTCACACGATCATGCCCACAATTCATGCACAACATATTTCAAATATATGATAACGACTACATACATATAGTAATGAACTTGGAACGCATCCAACCTTCACTAAAGACAGTAATAAGATCCAAAGTACTACTAAAGTACTACTGAACCGCAAAACGGGGATGGGTCGGTAGCTCGAATGAGCAACGCCGACCATCGTCGCTCAGGGCATGGCCTCCCAATGAGCGACATACTAGTGGACATATGGCCCGTTGAACAACATGCACAGTCCACCTCTTCCCAGCCGAGCTTAGCTCACCCAGGTCAGTGGATACGTAGCGACACCAGACGGTATACACAGCAAGGCGCAGCTTTCAGAGTTTTGAAAATCGCCCGCCCCACAGCTCTCGCGCCACCTACTTTGAAATCCAAACGTGTACCCACTTCAATACTACGAACAGACAAAAACAACCATCGATTACAAAAAAACCCCTCCCCGGGGGCGGCGCGCCACACCGCGCCCCACCGAGCGTCCGGACGTTCACGTCCGCCGTCAACAACCACCAAACCCAGGCCCCATAAGGCATGGTCGTGTGCCGCCAACACACGCAACCCACTAGGACCCCACCTCGAAACCATACTACGAACCTACCTCTCTCCACTTCCTACTACAAACCCACCACGGTCAATATGTCCTCGACCTCTAACCTCCCACCCACATACAGACATGTGCTATTGCGGGATCGCCCGGAGCATGCGCGTACTGTGGACCTCTCCAACCCCCGGAGCCGCCTAGCGGGCCATCCGCTCGCTCCGCTCCTCACGGTGCCCCAACTACCCCCCGCTGAGCAGAACTTGGGCAATGTTATGGACCCCTCCCTTGGTCGAGGACTCCAGACACCGCTGGTCTTAGCGGCCCCCAGGTCAACTATCGACATGGGACCGGCCGACGACCTCTCGACCCGTATGATCGACTCACACTTCCTTATAGGCCAGTACTCCACCCCCCCCACCTCGCCCGCTTCTGGTTGCATGGCGTCTTCCTCCCGGAATCGACTAATCCCTCGGAATCGGTGCTCTCGGCCTGCTTGGTAGCCCGAAGCTGGCTGCTTGAAAGCCTCAACCGGATCGACGACCTCCCCGTTCGCGTTAAAAATATAATCGGCCGCGAACTCGTCCACCAATCGCGCTGGACAGCGAACCCCGCTCGCACCTACCACCCGACCACTCCCCCGTCCTACGCCTACACCCCGTGCCTGTAGACCTCGAATCGGGCTTCCAAGAGGTCCGCGTGGAAATCCCTACCTCATGCGTAGCGGCCTCTTGTCCCATCTCACTTCACAACAACGTGAACTCCGATCGGCCGGTCCGGCGCCACTCACCGCTGCGTCCTCCCCAGGCCTCACTTGTTGACCAAACTACGACAACAAAAGATACAGTTCCTCCGAGCTGCCTCGGCCCCCGCGGTCTCAGGCCGCCGCACCAAAATCCGTTCCCCCCTCTTCACTTATCTCTCCGGCCCAAAAACCGTCGCCCTTATAGACATACGCACCGCCCGTCTCGCGGTCGAGTTCGTCCCCGCCGGGACCGCCCCCACAACCTCTCCCCCCTGCCATGAGGACGACCTACCCGAGTCGACCCAATTCCTCCTCCAATTCGCGGACGCCCTCCTGCAAGTCGACGACCCCAGCCCGATCGAGGGTGACCCCTCCTCCTTCTGGGTAAATATCCTCCACCTGCCCAATAAGCCCATCCATTCACAATCCGGCCCAGTTTCATTCTACACTTTTCCTACTTCACTTCACGAGCATGTACCCCCCAACCCCCACCTTCACATCATAACCATCACACCTCCCCTAGTTAGTGGCCACTAACTCGGGCACCTCTTGGGCGGCCACCCGCCTCACTACGGTCCTCATCCAGTTACGCCATACCTTCTCCCTCCCATGCATCACCGTTGACGGCGTCATTCCATCCACGCATTGGTTATACACCCTGCCCCATCAAACCGCAAATGAATGTACCACACACCACATCCCCCCAACCTCCCCTCCCCACATCCCACTCGACCTCACACGTCACACATCTCTCCAGAAATGTCCCGATGGCTCCTACTACCGCTCCCACCCCTCATTCTCTCCCACCATCGCCACCAGCATACAGATTTCCCTCACCACCGAAATGTACTGCATACTAATCTGCACCAACGGCACCGCCACCATCCCCCTCCAACACACATTCATTCACAAAGGCGCACACACCCAATCCTCTTGCACACTCACCATCAACCCCACCACTACTCCACCTTTGGTAGGGCCCGCCTCTCGGACCCATTATTCACCACCACCCCCTCCCCAGATCCACTCAACCTCATCAAACACAACATTCTATACCACAACCCCATGCCCTCCTCCTCCAATGGGCCCGCCACCTCCACGAATACAACGTCTCCAACCAGTGGCACCTCGATACCTCCGATTTCTCGATGACGGACAACGACGACGACGCCCCCCTCGACCTCAACTCCCTCCCAGACATTCAGCTCTCCTCCATCCCTCCCCATCCAGTCACCACCCTACCAAGCGCCATCCACCCCTCCAAACAGCGCCGCTCCGTACCCCCATCCACCTCCCCCGCCCCCCCCACCGCCACATCCACCGAACCCTCCACCACACCCCCACTCGGCACCACCCCCCACACCCCACTACCCACCATCAGCGAAGACTCCACCGACCCCATGGATTCCTCCTCTTCCCCGCTCACTCACCATGGTCCCGACCCGTCACACTCCCCCTCAAACCCCTCCAATACCTCCCTCCCCCCCCCTACCTGCTCCCTCCCTCTTCCCCTCAACCCTCCCCCCCACCTCCCCCCCCGCACATCCCCTACTCTGCCCCGCTCGTCCACATGAATTCCTCACCCCCCAACCGACTTCCCACCGACCCCGCGCTCAAACCCGCACCCCCT
>JAPMLY010000623.1:0-12500 GCA_026401115.1 Tetraselmis chui
GGGAGCGGATCGCGTATCGTGGAGATAGCAACACAATATTTTTTCCATATGTACGGGTGTAGCAATAGATGTTGTCTTGTACGTTCGATATTGTGTTGTTTCTGGTATTGTACTCGGTATTGTTGTACATTATTTTTATTTACATGTGGTAGAGGGTAGGAGGGTGGCAGACGAGCGGGGATAAGAGGGTCACGCGGTATGGCATGAATGTTTTTATGGGTTCAATATTCCCAAAGTCCGAATAGAAGGTTTCCCGAGTGCTACCGTTATTGCGTTCGAAAAGGTAGGGAGAGGGGAAGTTGGAGGGCACTACTATATTTATCTTGCCATAATAATAGAGTAATAGGACCGCTCATGGGGGGGGGGGGGGGGGGGGGGGGGGGGCATGCATTTGCCCCCAATTGACCGGCATGTGACCGTTACCACGGAATTGGCCGCACATGGGGCAGCGAATGGGGTAGGGTTCCACGACAATATGTTCCTTATTGTAGACGCCCTATGTGAATTATATTATTCATGTGAGTGAACTGAGTGTTTGTGAGGGTGGGATGTCCGCGGTGATATGTGAGGAGGTCGGCGCCGTCCGCGACGGTTCGGGCAAAGAAAGCACCGTGCTCGGTGCTATTGGCAAGTGGAATGTGCGTGTTGTGGAGGCTGAATTTGCGGTCAAAGAGAGAGAGGGGGGGGATGGGGAGAGACAGATGTTGGTACATTCGTGGTGCATGTCCGGGTCACCGTGGGGCTAGGGCAATGTCTATTCACCTATGTCGACTTCAGCACCTCGAGAGTATTGGTTGTCGAGTAGATTACCATCCGCGACTTGATTGACTAGTGAATCGGCGAGGTACCTTCGCCGGCATGGCTCTAACATCTTACACACATCTCTCGCCTGCGACCATGCGCTTTATATCGCGTCTCAGCCACGGTGCTTTTGCACTTTTGGCCTGCAACGGGCCTTTAGGCGAGCTCTTGACCGCGAAACAAAGCACATACACTCAGTGGTAAAAGTTCGATATCTTACGAGTTCGAAAACATTTTAGAGTATGTTGAAAGTTCAACTTTGAATTGAAAGTCATCAACTCACTCGAATATTTTCACATCTTAACTCCTCGAATGTGGCCGTCGGCCGAAATTTTTCTCAAAATTCCATTGAAAAGTTTCATCGAGTTATTTGCGGTTCGATTCGCCCATCCATTCGTATGCATAGCATCCACCTATGCCCATGCGAGTGAAACCAGTCCACAAAGTCGTAGTGCCCATTGGAGGTGAACATGTTCGCCCACCAAAAGGCGTCCCCAGTGACCACATCGCCACTACAATTCAAGGCGGTACGTACATGTTGGGGTGAACTACAAGCACGGTTAAGAAAGTGATGACCCCGCTGATATACCTCCGGGTTGCAATGCGCGAGCGGTTGCACATTCACATTCTGCACCAAATGTCCGATCCGCGCCTGGGCATCCGCCCATTCCATTCATACTCCCATTCCAAGTACCCGCGCCTTCGTGCCAAGTTGTTAGGTTACAATTGTCATTTTAACCGCTCTAACGCGTGCACGTTCCATCTATCCCCAACGCCATGCCATGTGCGAAAACCCTGTTTCACATAATGTCAATTCGATATGTTTTATAAGAAGCAAATAACATTCACAATGCAATATCATATAACGGTTGCAATATTCTTTGTATTCCAATGCATTTCCTCAATTAATACGGCTCCTGCTCCCCCTCTGTCGCCGTGCTGCTGGTCAGCGACATGACGCTTCGCGAGCCGCGCATATCGCTAGTGCCGGTCTCCCCTCCGGAGGTATGATGCAGCTCCTCCGCAAACGCCATCGCGCTGCGCCCACCGCTGCTTATTTCGCTCGTCGCTGAATGCCGCACAGGGCGCGCATGGACAGCAGGCATTCGCCCCAGCAAACCGCTAACGGCGCTGCTGTCGCTCGACAACGAAGAGATGCTATGTTTGCCGTGCCGCAGCGAAGAAGAACCCAAGTCGGACTCGTCGGACCGTTCACTTGCGTCGCTCACCAGTAGCGAGTCATGCACTCCCGCTTCTTGCATCAGTTGTCGCCGATAGGCGGCGAAGTGGCCTACCCGAGCAGCCGACCGACGGTCTGTGCTTTTCTCAGCCGCGAGGAACGAGTCTGCGTCCGCCCCACAATATTGCGGCACAGCTCATCATTAGTTTATCACCGCCAATCACTCATCTGGTAGAGGGAAACCAGCGCTTTTCTATCGGGGAAGACTCGACAAATAGACGGTGCGGCAAACGGCTACATATGCGGATTATTATGGTGAGGAAAGAGGAGCTACCCACCTTGCGATGACTCCCTCGAGTCGCTTATCTCACTCGACGCGTATCCATCTTCGCCGCTGCTATCCAGATCGGTAGATAAGAGGGGCAACGGGCCGCCCAAAGACCCCGCCCCCGCTGCGGTGCGGTCCTCGGGGCGCCAGAGCCGGAGGGTGCCACTTTCGGGCAATACGGGCGGTCGGTTTACAGCAGTGACGGGCGGTGGGGGAAGGAGGTCGACGGGTGTTGGTGTAGCTCTCTCTAGTGTCGGAGTCTTCGGCTGCGGCGCTACGTCGCCATCGCGCTGATGTGGGAGAAGGGCAAGCATAGGGAACGGGCCCGCTTTGGCGAGATTCAGCAGCGAGGCAGATACATCGTCAGGAGTCGTGGGGGTGGCAGGACTGTCGGGTCCGGACGGACGGCGCCGATCGCGGGCAATGCCGTCGTCATCATCGCTCAGAACGTAGTCCAGCGACTCCTGCGGGCCGCGGGAATAGGGGCCTGGCGGGTCGGACAGTAGTAGCGGCGCCGGGAGCAGCCCCGTCGGCGTTGTTGCAGGGATGGGCTGCGGCGTGGCTGCGAGATGCGGCTACGCTCGGAGGAGTGACGATACAGCACACACGAAGCGAGTAAGCGACGACTGGACAAGTGGCTAGCTATATATCAGACGAGAAGAATAAAAAGACGGAAATCCAACTATGAAGGTCCATAGTCCATACCTGTTGCCCTGACGGTGGGGCGGCTGGCTTCGGTGGTGGAGCAACAGCAATTGTCACGTCGCCTTCCTCGGTAGCGTTCGACGAGATACTGGTGTAGTTTTGAGACGATGACACGTTTTCCTCCGACTTCATAGACAATGTACCCCCCTCAGACTTCACAGATCGCGCCTCTTCCGACTTGGCAGATTGTACTTCGTTTTCGTCAGAGACGCTGCTGGCCAAAGAAGAACCCCGCCTGCTCTTAGCTGGGCGGACCTCGACGACCCTCGACGCATCCGACATCTCGTTGTTCGCCTCCTGAGCGAAAGTCTCGGATGCACCAACATCATCGTAAGTGAGCGGGACTTGTTCCTCTGTCATAGCGGCCGCCTGCTCTTTCGACCGTTCATCCTCCTCATCTGGCACCTGTGCCTCTCCCCCAGTCTGATAACCATCATCCGCCATTGCCCTCAGTACCAAATTGAGCAGCGCGCCGTGCAAACTCGACTCGGCAGATGCGACGCCACTGTCGTCGACTCGCTTCTCGCTGCCGAAGCCGCCCGGCACGAGTTGTCCCGCCGAGGCCGGGAACATCGTCGAGTTTCCGTGTCCCTGGCTATCCGTCGAGTCGCTGCCTTGCAACACATCACCGACAGCTTCTGCTACCGCCTGCGTAAGAGAAGATAACGAAAAACTAAACGACACACAAAACCCAGCAACATTTGCGAAGAACATAGAAATGCACCGCAAGCTTCATACCGAGAATGGAAAACAAAGTTGTCATTCACAATAAGTAAACAGTGACATAAATGACTAACAGTATCTCAATATTTGATACCGATGTGCCGCCATAATGGAACAAGCAAAGATACAAAGTGAGAAACCTGTAAACATCAGAGCACTGATGCCACCAGGAGCTGGTCGCGGGCAAAGAAATGCGTAGGACAGGGCTTGAGAGGGTAAGGGTCGCATGATAATACGTAAACTCACGTCATACACTGCCAGCTCGGCGATGTCAAGGTTGACTCCTTCCCGACGAGCGCCATTCATGTTTTTGCTGACACCCCCGGCGCCTGTCGGTTGTCCCCGCTCCCGTGACAGCTTCTCTATGAGCATCTCCGCAACCACGCGCGACGCCACCCAGTCCTCCACACTACTGGCCATACTATTGTCGGACTGGTGCTCATCTTTGTTGTCGAGGTCATTTGCCTTCGCCTGTGCCTTCGAAGGCTCCTGCGGTCCCGTCCTCCACTCCTCGCTAGAGGAGGATACCCCGCTTTCGTCGTGTGTGGAATCGGCGACATGCTGAGCTCTCGAGGAAGCGGCACCGTTGTCGCCGTCCGAAGGAAGTTGCCCTCCGTCCTGGACAGTTCTCGCTGCGCGTCGAATATCGTGGACCTGGGTAAATTCACGATCGTGACGTTTGGCGACATTGTCGACATCGTTTGAGTTCGTATTGTCTCCGTTATTTATATCTTGACGAACGGCGGCGTTTTGATCAACATGAGTTTCCGCAGCCGTAGATGTCGTTTCCACATCATCGCTGTGCTGTTGCAGTAGCGCGGCCGCCAGCGCGCGGAGCATGTTGTATAGCGGACCACTGCGGTCCTCGAACGCGGGGGGGTTTCCGGAAGACTCTCGCTTCACGGCAGGGTCCGAACCTGTCGCAGGCATCGAAGAGGATTGCAGCGTGTTCAAATTCACCGTGGAACGATTGAGAACGACAAAAGGATGAAGCAAAAACATACCCGTTCTAAGCACGCGATGTCTGACTTCTCTCTTGGACGGAACCCCGCCACGCTTCGGTTCGCCACTTTGCATTTCGCTAACGAATTCTTTTCTTCGGGCACTCAGCTCGTTGACAGCTCTCTGCGCAGCGGTCCTCCATACCGATGAGCCTCCGGCACCTTCATGACTAACATGCGTTGGGAGGTGACGACCAGGACTCGGAGACCTGGAGGCAGCCGTCTTGGATGACCCAAGAGACGCCACTCGTGGAACAAAGCCTGCCGGTTTCCGGACAGCCTTTCTTGGAGGCGGCGAGGAGCCAGACGCCGGGAGCGGAGTTTTCACGCGAGACCCGAACGCGACAGATACAGCAGCGCGCCGTGACTTAGGCGGCGACACTGTATTTCCGTTCTGCGGGCAGATCACAGGGGGTCGGCGGGGCACCGCGGCAGTCCGTGCTGGTGGAGACCGCGAACGTTCGCGAGGCACGCCGACACTGCGTCGAGCGGATACCGGCACAGTTCTCTCACGGGGCGTAGGGCTGACCCTCGACGGCGTCCGGTGACGGGCAGAGGAGTTCACGATGTTCTTTGGCTGTATAGAGTATCGCTCGCGCGTCGACTTTTTCGAAGTCGGCTTTTGGTACGCCGCAGCGATTCGCGCCTCGACCTCTTGCTGGGTCGCCTGAGGCATTAACGACCACACGGTGCATAATCAAACCACAGATGTCCTTGTTGGCTACACGTTAAAGGGAAGCAGAAGCAAGGAAAGCGTTAAACCATACAATAATGGCGTACGCGCACCTTCTGCAGTGCCTCACCATCCTCAAAAGTTACGTCGTCGCTCAACTGAACGCCCGCGGAACTGAAGACAGTCATATTGAGCGCATGTTTTCGCCGATACTGTTCCATCTACCACGCAGAATTGGGATACGAATCAGCAGTACCCCTAGATAGGCCATAGGACAAATTCGACACAGCTCTGCGCCGTCAATCACAAGAGACATGAGTGCACCGTGAAGAGATCGTGCCAGCGAGCGCGAATACCTTTGCGTCTTTCTCCAGCGACTCAGCGACGTGGTGCAGATCCTCCAAGCCTGCAATCGCGGCGGTGTAATCGAACTCCCCTCCTACAGCGCGCAGCGCTGAACTTCTAGCAATGGCATGGAGGTTCTCGTCTGGTAAGGGCACCGCTTTGGGGGGCTGTAAAGTTGGGATTAAGCAGAATGTTTAGCATGGGAGTTGGCAGCGACACACTTGCAGTCTAGAAGTTTTAATTCCAAGTTAGAGCAAATGCGCGATTATGTGTGCGTGCGTGTGTGTGTGTGTGTGTGTGTGTGTGTGTGCGTTAATTTTCTCTATTCATGCAGAGCAGCGACAGCTGATTAGAGTCTTCCATTCACAGCAGTGCAACGCACCACCAGGCATCTCTCAGGATGTAACTGCCCATACGCTCGCTTCACGGAATCAACAATTTCGGGAGGCAGCGTAGACTGCCGAAGCGGCGGCCCAGCGACAGCCCCATTCCCGCGGTTTCCAGCAGGAGGCTGGAATTCCCTCGCATGTCGCCCGTCTGATGCATACAGTGCTGGATTGGCCTGACGGAAAACAGGGTGCTGAAGCTCAACTCCCTGCTCACACTGCACCCTTACTGCCTTTCAACACACACACACACACACACACACACACACACACACACACACACACACACACACACACACACACACACACACACACACACACACACACACGAGAGTTTAGTATCTCTCACCTGCTTTGGCTGCTCTGCACTGCCGCCACCAAAGTGCTGGGGATGGCTCGCTTGTCTTTCGGCCGGTTGTTGCGCGAAGGGTGCTCCCGGCTGTAACACATGCGCCGCTAGATCCCAAAAGCTGTTTTTCACACTCTTCAGTCGGTCTGACACGTCCCGACTACGTCGCTCCAGCCCAGAACCACTCCCTCCTACGCCCCGCGCGCTTCCATCCTCCCTGCAATCAACCCCCCTCGCGCGTGGGCGCTCAGGTCCCGCCCGGTCCGCATGCAGAGCAACCTGCGCTGCCTCAGCGACGTCAGAGTAGGGGTTGGCATTTGGCTGACCCATATCGGACCTTCCACCAACTGCATTCCTTCGACCAGGATGGTCAGTGGGCCCCATCTCAGGAGCCACGCTGACTGGAATCTCAGCGAAAGTCAGCTCATGCCCCCTTGAAGCAATGATTGGGTGCGATGCTTCGCTGTCCCAACTCCGCCCCACTTGCCTAACTGTCTGCGGCAAACAACCAGGCGCAGCAGGGTCCTTCTCCTGGTGCTGCTGCTGTTGATGCTGCCGTGGAACGAAGGGATGAAGGGAATTGGATGGGGTGGTCTTGTCCTCGAATACGCGCCGGTGCAGTTTGATGGGGAGGCGTCGCGGCTCAGGTGGGCGCTCCTCTTCCTCGTACCCGTATTCATTCGGCGCCGCTGCAGCGGGATAGGTCAGCCACGGGGGCGTCCTCTGGACAATGGGACCCCACTGCTCCATTGACGCACTTGTCTGCACTGCTCTGGACTGCGCCGCTGTACAACCGTGATGAAACACAAACACAGTGGTTCATCGAGACAAGCATTGTTTATGCTCAATAAATATCCCTGTCGATTTAAGCACATGTATCTATAGTCATATATCAATACGTTTCCCCTCTCTGTGTGCGTGCGTGTGTGTGTGTGTGTGTGTGTGTGTGTGTGTGTGAGGGGGGTATGAGTGTGCGTGTGCGTGCGTGTGTGCGCGCGCGCGCGCGTGTGTTTGTGTGTTTCCACCCGCGCAATTGCGCATGAACGAAGTTGAAAGAGGGGGGAGAACAGCAGGTGGAGTGACTGACGAAAATGCAGGCTCCTCACCTATTGCTGGGCGATTCTCTTTCCCCGGCAACTGCTCCTTTTTTGCGTTGCCCGACACCTCTATCGTAGGCATCACCTGTCCCAGCGATGCTCGAACCTCCTGCAATCCCCGTATGGCCACGCTCACCTCCTCCGCCGCCCGCTGCGCCCTCGCCACCTCGTCATCATCTCCACGCCCCTTATTCCCATCATCAGCAGAGCAAGCCACTGCCTGCGCCCCCTCTTCTCCACCCTCGCCAACAACGGGACTCCCTCCTGCGCTGCCGGCTGTCCCCACCTGCGAAGGTTGCCGCTCAGCTGCCGCGGCAGACAGCAGCGACATGCGGGCAGAAGCAGCGGTGATGCCTCCCGGCTCAGGCGACCGGCAAGTGACTGGTGCCGCTGGAGACAGCGCATTTGGTGTCTCTTCAACAGCCGGGGACACCAGTGACTCCTCGTCCATACCCTCTCTTTCTACAGACACAGGCGACACTGTGGCCTCCCCTCCCGTGCAAATCTGGCCTTTAGCATCTGCAATGCTCGCCTGATGGGGTGACAGTACTGCTGGTGTCGCCAGTGAGGGCGGGTCACCGGTGAGCATTGTGATAACGGAACAAAGATACTCCCGCGCGGCTTCCAACTCAGCCGACCTGTCCCCGGCCTCCCCTCCCTCCAACAGCTCCTCTACGTAAGCCTTAGAGAGCACCGCGTCGATCTGGGCCTCCGAGACCTACGAAGAAAAGTCGCCAATGACAATCCGTCAGCGCAATGACAACTTAACACAAGCACGGGCGATGCCTTCCCACCTGAACCCCCTTCTTCCACCCACTCTGCACAGCACAGGCCCCACCTGTGTATCCTCTAAACTGTGCTGCTGCAGAAGCTCAGCGATGCATGCTGCCAGGTCTGGAGCGGAGCTCGGTCCACTGAAGTTGTCAGAGATCCATGTCCCCTCACCCACACCGCCCACGTTCATGCTTTTCAGTTCGGGCAAGTTAAGGCGAGGGGAAGCGGGGTGGGGGGAGGTCTTCCCCGACGTCCTTCCTTCTTGGGGTGAGCACGCGTGCACAGAGGTCTCGCAGATGGTGGGCCTGGTTGTGGTAAGAGTAGCTGAGCGTCTCTGCGTGAGCGTGCCTCTGCCTCCCACTGCCCCCACAGCCCTCAGCGCTTCCTCATCACACGCGCTCTTCGTCTCCTCTCCCTCCTGTGAATGGCAAGACACACGCGTGCCTGGGCTTTTGACCTCCAAAACCTGCCCTGAACTTCCCCCCTTTTCACCAGTGCCACTCCCGTCTGGGGAATCCTCCCTTGACGGTGGCGCTGAGGTGGTCACCAGCTCCACTTTCAGCCGTCGCTGCGGAGGTGCGTGAACCGCAACCCCCTCCTCCGCTGAAGCCAGGCACTCCGCTGCACAGCAACCAAAAGCCCCATGCACACTAAGCACAGCCCCACGTCGGAATAGGCGTGCCTGACGCTGAACAGAGCCCGACGTCTAACTCGTCTTTGCAACTCTTTGATTGTGTGTCTTGAGGGTAGGCTCACCTCCGTCGGACGCCGCTCCTCCCGCGCCTGTGTTTCCCTCCATCGAGCCACCACGCGACGTGGAGCTTCTCGCCCCGGATAAGCTGGCCCGGCTAGCGGTGACCCGTTGTGTACCTAACTGGGCCAGGAAGCGCTGCCGCTCCGCCCGCAGCGCCGCTAGGCTACTCTCGCCGTCTTCTATCCAGCTGTCCATCCCAACGCTTACTTACCGTCGCTCCGGTCGAGGCGTAGAAAAAGGAAACACCGTCTCGGAAGCCGACTATCCGACCCGCGAGTTTGCCACCAGCCTAGCTACGTCAACGTACACTTATCGCAAAAGGTTGACGGGCAGGGGGGCGAACGCCAGAGCTCCGTCGTTTAGCCATCTGAGTGGTGCGTGTGGTCATGACGAGCGATATTGAGAGCAGAGCGACTATTTCTGTTTCTTCATTGACCAGTTGACCACAGCCGACCGTACCAAAACTACCGAATATAAATAATGAAGTACAGCAAACATGCTGAGTATCAATGGAGGAAAACGATAATATAAATATTAATTCAAAATACCCGCGATAGTACGGTAATTTAGAAAATCGACAGGGCCAGTTCCGTCCAAAATTTCAAGTAAGCAGAATATAGTTTTTACTGACATTTCCTGGTGCTATTATTACTTAGCTTACACATTGTACGAGTAAGTGCGTGATGGGTGCAGTGGACACGTTCCCTCAGTTCCACAGCCACAGTTCATTACTTACGGCGTGCCTAGTTTCGAGTATAAATAGTATCATTGACTATATGACCGGTGGGGAACTTGGATGCAATGAAATAATTCAAAATACCCGAATGTGGACGGTTTCACGGACAGAATTGGCCCCATCTAGGGAATGTACAAATCTACAGGGCCAGTTATGTCCGTAATTTTACAGGCACAAGAGCTGCAGTCGGTTATTCCCATCCCTTTTCATAATCGTGGTACGTCTTGTGCACGGAGCTAGTACTTTCCAACCTTTCCCAGTGCTAGAGAGTGCAATTGTCAGCAGACCTGTTGCCTCAGCCCTCCAGCCACGGTTCAGAAGGAGGAATTAAATAAAATGTTCTAAGGTGACACTCTTTTAAACTGCAACCTCTGCATCTTGCACAGGAGCACAGAGCAAGAGCCCGGCTACAGGGTGGCCATAACAATGACGTAGCCCATAATGAGGGAGAACAGAGTGCCCACCACCTCGTTCGTCAGCTTCAGGTGCAGGATCCTGAAGCAGGTGGGCTCCTCGTCCACGTACTTGTTGAACACCAGGATCATGGCCTGCAGCTCGGTGGAGACACCCAGCAGCTCGTGCATTCGGGGCGCAAGCAGCATGTGCGCGATGCTGTGCGCCGACACCATCACGCGCGAGGCACTCAGGGCAATGGCCATCACGTGCACAACGCCGGTAAATGCCCAGAAAATGCAGGTGATGAAAAAGACTGTAGAAAACTCGGTCTTTCCATTCAGCATGTTGATAATCTGATATAGAATGAACACCACCAACGGAATGTCCGTGCACAAAGCTGCCGATATCCACAGGTTCCACAGCTTGGCTGCCTGTGTCGCCACGAATACGCACTCACACGCAGTCAGGACATATATTTACGTAACGCCTACTATTCGCAGGGCTTAGGGCGTTGGGGAAAAGACAATGACGTGCTCACCATTGCCACTTGGTCATTCAGAGCCTGATGCCGTATCATTGCTGTGCTCACGACGTCCTTCGGGTCGCAGGACTGAGGGTTGGTCCGAGCCCAATGCAGTCTGAAGGCACAGCAGTCACCAATGAGACAACGGATAATTGACATGAAATACAAAGCACGATTGGCATGATATTCAGATAAGAGTAGCAGTGCAAGTCTGCCTTCCTCACCTGCCGGGAAGCTCCCTGGCTAAGGCCAAGAAGGCTTCACGAAATACATGGCAGACGGCCATGAACGCGATGGTGGTAAAAATCCAGTAAGCTGAGTACATAATTGTCGTAACCATCCCAAATACCACAAGCACATTGCATGCCGTCGTCTCATCGTTGACTGGGAAGCAATAGATTTGGCGCGTGGCTTTACTGGCCCCAGCTCCCTCCCAGAACAGGAATATCGGCGCCAACTGCAATCCAAATACATGAACCGTTGAGAAAGGTTGGATGAAAGGTTGCTCACGGCCCCAGTCAGACAATGCACATCGCAGGGGATGAGCGCATCAGCAGCGTGACAGCGTACCGCAACATTGCAAGTCATCATAATGGCGCCAATGCAAATTGCTCGAGTGCAGAATTTGGAGAGGTCCTTCAAGTGGGCGTCCATTGTGAGGTAGAGCTCCTTCCGCTGCAAATCCTGTTGGTTCGAATGACAAACAATGACGGGAGTTGACTCATGGGCCGTAGCTGCACTTCATTGCATTGCCATGAGGAAGCAAAGAGCGCGAGGGAAAGGAGGTAAAGAAGGGGGGAGAGAGGGAGAGGAGGGGGGGGGGGGGGGGGGGGGAGGGGGGGGCGGGGTCATGCCTTCAACACGCCATGCACCATGACTCTAAATCCACCAGCGTAAAAAATTTGCGCGGCTTTCAGTGTGTTCATTATCCACCAGAGCAACCAACACAGGCCCAGTACCCAAGGAAATCCCTTCGATCCTATTTTCCCAAGAACACTCAGCCCTCTTACGCTGTTCAGGCACATAAGCGCAAAGACGGCCCAAGCCAGCACAGCGGCGAGTCCGCGAAGGGGAGAGCGCCGAAACTTTCGCTTCATCCCTGCTGACTTCTGACTGGAGTCCTCTCCATCGGCGGGGTCAACTCGGCCACTAAACCGCCAAGGATCCACGGGTCCGATTCCCAGGCACATAAACAGGTGGCACATGGGTCGCAGGATGGCGTCGAGTTGCACACTCTGCTGAACGTTGGTTAGCGCGTTCCACACCACGTGTTTCATGTTCGGCGCGAGCTGACGGCCGTTATTAGGGCTGGCTCCGAGGGAAGCCAGGGCTGTCTCGACATCCTGAGGTCCGTCATCGCCGGGGGGTCCCAGCAAGCGCCCTTCACCCCGAGCCCCCCCCCCGCTGTGACTCCTGTCTGATGCTTCGCTACCGTCTTTGGCATCCCAGGCGGCGGGCACGGCCCTCGGAGTGTCGTCAACAGGAGACATATCGCTGCTCGTGTCCTCAACCCGCAAGAACTTCCCTTACGGAGGAACTTAACACCCACCCGCGACCTGTAGACCTCTTGGCTGGCTGTCTTAGGTTGTGTGGTGCTCGTTATTTCACGGGATGCGGCGGAAAGAGGGTGTAAATGTTGACACGTACGTAACAAGTACGCGTCGATAGTACAGCGGTGGAACAGCGGCGCACGCGGTATGCCGGCGCGGCGTCCCCACCACCTCACGCC